>LR749502.1:1361026-1435110 GCA_902729485.2 Mus minutoides
AAGAAAAAAAAAAAAAAAAAAAATAAAAAAAAAAAAAAAAAAAAAAAAAAAAAAAAAAAAAAAAAAAAAAAAAAAAAAAAAAAAGAAGTGAAGGCAAATGGTAGTGATAACAATGGATGATATTGAGAGGCAAGTATTTAGGAAAGGCTTGAGGGACAAGTGGGTAAGTGCATTACACACAAGTCACACACCTACTTAAGCTAAGACAATGTCAGGTCAGGGCTTCATGAGTCAGGTCAAGTCATTGGTGAGAAGAATTAAGGTACAATGAGTTCTATGAGACTGAAACAGTTTTACAAGAAGAAAAAGATGTAATGCTCAGAGGGAGGGTAAACATAAAGCAAAGAAGATTTAAATCAACCTAGTGAAAGCATTTTCTAAGTATAAACGCAGTTTACAAGAGGAAGTTTCAGGCAGTGTAATTAGCTAACCTAAGTTCCCATTCTAATCTAAGTAAATCATATTTTCCATGATTTATGGTAGAGAACTTCAGACTTCATTAGTGCTTTGGTATTAAATCAGAAATAGGAAATGATGTAACCCTCTGATGATAGAATTAATTAGAAGACTGTATTAATAGATAGACAGAAATGAGACTTCTTATTGATACATTGTTGCCAATAGAAAAAAAAAGAGTGCAACAGAACTTCAAATGATTTTCAAGAAAAGCATGGAAAGAACAGTGAGAAATGGGGCGTCACTACAATCTAAATACTTCTACAAAAGTGGCAGAATGAAACCTATTGTTGTTTACAGTGAAAACATACAACCTTTTCTTTTACACATAAAGTAATAGACCATGTAAGAGATAACTACTCATATATCTTAGATGAAAGTTTAAGCTATTAATTGTCAAAAGCCATGCCAACCAATAAATTAAGGAGTTATAGCATATCAGTGACTTGAAAACTGTTTCCTTGAGAAGCTACTTCTAGGGTCCTGCAGGTGTTAGAGTGTTGAGGGGAAAGGGAGAGAATGCCTTTTCTAAGCATATCTACTACTCAGTGTTGCTACTCTTTGTAAGGTTTCACTTAAAGGGACTTTTCTACCTTGGAAATCATATAGAAATTATTCTATCAAAAGAGTGTTAATCAAACTCTTTTTTTTTATTATTATTAACTAAAAGAAACAACATTTAAAAAAATAAACCTTTAAAAGTTTCTCTGTGGACTCTAGCTACTGCAGGACCACAGAGCATCACAAAAGCTGGCCTCAAACTGCCATTCTAACTGCATGTGTGTTCATTGGCTTGTATAGAGTTTGAAACTGCTACTTTAATCTAGCTAGGTGACAGTTTTATCTGTGAGTTATTATTTCATTAAATTTATTTTATTTAACAAAATATATTATTTTATTGAAATTATATTACCAAAAAATCTTTGATATGCATATAAAATGAATACATAAGTTTTCACTGTGTATTTAAATGGACAGAGGTAACTACTTTAGAACATAATCCAAAAAGTAAATTTTAATCAAATAAAGTATTAAACTAACCTTTTTGATGTAAGAAATATCTTAATATTAAGAAAGTTGGATGCACTCCATTATCCATTAAAATTTACATGAATAATATTAAAACTGTCACATATTTTACACTGTTCCTTCTTGACTTATAACTCATAAAACCTTTCCTTGTAGCATTTTGTATTCATGCAATATATTTTATTCTAGTTCTTTGTTAAGCATCAAATTTTATTTATTTCATAGAAACTTAATTTATAGTAGAATATAAATTACATGTTTATTTAAAAATTTTCAGTATATATATATATATATATATATATATATATATATATATATATTATTCATTGTTGAGTTCTGTTTTACACTTATTCAAGAGGATACAGTTGGTTATATATAAATAATTATAGATTTGAATAAAATGTGCAACAAAACTAATTCCTGCAAAATGCATTTTAATTAATTAGAAATAAATAAGTTTTTGAATGAGTCTAGATTTCCTTGAGGAAATATTAGTTTTGCTAGAACTAAGTTCATTAGTCATTCAGGTTATTCATTCTGGGTTCACATGTACACTTTAGATAATTTCTTTGCTTTTATTTGTACATTGTAAAATTGAATAGCTATTTTGTCGTAATGCCTTTCACTCTTTTGACCTATTCTTTAGATAGTATAAAGTTTATTATCTGTTATATGACTTAGGGTTCTATTCAATGTGATAAATCTGAAAGTACAGAAGCCTCAAGAATTACAAGGAACACATAACCTAATGAAAATCTGAATTGTATTGTCAACAGTTACTTATATCATATTAGTGTTTACCTATATTTAGTGCTTAAGTCATTTTCTATGCCCAAAGGATATCCCTGTGCTGAAATGTGAGCTGAAATTGAAAATAGAGCCTTTATTTTGTAAAGTAAGAAAAGTTCAAGTGTTAAAAAGGAGGTGAGATTCATGTGTTTAGTAAATTGTATCTTGGGTAGTCTAGGCTTCTGGGCTAGTATCTACATATCAGTGAGTACATGTTATGTGAGCTCTTTTGTGATTGGGTTACCTCACTCAGGATGACATCCTCCAGATCCATCCATTTGCCTAGGAATTTCATATATTCATTGTTTCCAATAGCTGAGTAGTACTCCATTGTGTAAATATACCAAATTTTTTTTATCCATTCCTCTGTTGAGGGATATCTGGGTTATTTCCAGCTTCTGGCTATTATGAATAAGGCTGCTATGAACATAGTGGAACATGTGTCCTTATTACCAGATGGAACCTCTTCTGGATATATGCCCAGTAGAGGTATTGCAGGATCTTCCAGTAGTACTATGTACAATTTTCTGAGGAACCGCCAGAATGATTTCCAGAGTGGTTGAACAAGCTTGCAGTCTCACCAACAGTGGAGGAATGTTCCCCTTTCTCCACATCCACGCCAGCATCTGCTGTCACTTGATTTTTTGATCTTAGCCATTCTTACTGGTGTGAGGTGGAATCTCAGGGTTGTTTTGATTTGCATTTCCCTGATGATTAAGGATGTTGAACATTTTTTCAGGTGCTTCTCAACCATTCGGTATTCCTCAGTTGAGAATTCTTTGTTTAACTCTGTGCCCCACTTTTTAATGGGGATATTTGATTTTCTGTTGTCCACCTTCTTGAGTTCTTTATATATATTGGATATCAGTCCCCTATCAGATTTAGGATTGTTAAAGATCCTTTCCCAATCTGTTGGTGGCCCTTTTGTCTTGTTTACTAAACACATGAAACTCAAGAAGAATCAAGTTCAAAATGTGGTCTCTTCGCCCCTTCCTAGAATTAAGAACAAAGCACACATTGAAGGAGTTACAGAGATCATGTGTGAAGCTGAATCAAAAGGATGGACCAACCAGTGACTGCAGCTCACAGGGATCCTTCCCATAATCAGCCACCAAAAATAAACACTATTGCATATGCCAGCAAGATAATGCTGAAAGGGCCCTGATATAGCTGTCTCGTGGGAGGCTATACCAGTGCCTGGCAAACACGGAAGTGGATGCTCACAGTCAGCTATTAGTTGGAACACAGGACTCCCAAGGAAGTAGCTAGAGAAAGTACCCAAGGAGCTGAAGGGGTCTTCAACCCTATAGGTGGGAGAATAACATGAACTAACTAGTTCCCCCTGTGCTCATGTCTCCAGCTGCATATATGGAAGAAGATGGCCTAGTTGGCCGTCATTGGGAGGAGAGGCCCCTTGGTCATGCAGACTTTATATGCCCCAGTACAGGGGAACGCCAGGGCCATTATTTGGGAGGGGGTAGGGGAGCAGGGCAGGGATTGGGGAGGGTATGGGGAAATTTCTGGATAACACTTGAAATGTAAATGAAGAAAATATCTAATAAAGAGAAAAAAATTTATAAAAAAAAGGGAGGTGAGAAAACAGAATCAGCTTAGAGCTTACACTAAAGGAATATCCAATTTTAGAAAGATGATACTCAGAAGGAGATAAACTAGGAATAGATTTTCTTGGAGTAAAAGCCACCCAGTACCACAAATCTTCATGGACATCTATACTTTGACTGTACAATGGCACTGGAGGGTATCCCATGTCTTCTCATTTTAACCCAAGGCACTAATGGATTATTCTATTAGAGATCCAAACCATAAAATGAATTTGTAATGGCTAAGCATGAAAAGAAGCAAGTGGTTTTCCCCTTGTATCTGGATCATATTAAACATTAGTAAATATTGGCATTCCTTAAATCAGTTATCCTTCTTCCCACGTGAATCTGATTGAAAACTCAACTTGAAAATTGAATTTTCCATTTAACTTGTAAGTAGATCCAAAGCAAATCAGCTCTGTTTCATGCCGCTTGCCTCCTGATAAATTGAATTGACTTGAGCAGAAATACATTAAAATGTTACACGAGAAGAATATAGGAAGAGAGGAGAAGTGGCATGATAATTGCCATAGAGACTTTGTATTGACCCTGCTATTAGTTTTCATGTCACTAGTAAAACTGAGAGGCAAGCTCATTAGAGTAAACACAAAGACTTACTTTATATTATAATTCCACAACTGTAGTGTAGAAGAGAAACATGACACTACTACATGGATTCCTTGCAGGGCTCTTTAGGTAATTAACTCCAACTGTGAAACTATCTTGAGATAACAAGAACACACAATTTTCATCATAGGGCTCCAAACATGTGGGTTCCTTGATCCACAGACTCTAGACTATGTAATCTATGAATGTTTGGGGGCACTTTTACTTCTCCTTCCCCGATTTGTCAAGCAAGATAAAAGCTCTTTCGCTGTCTATGTAACTATAGAGTAACAAAATAATGTGAGGAGATAAGTAGCTTCTGCATTTGTGCACTCTGAATGTGTGCCTCAACTTCTGGAGTTCTTATAAGTGTGTTATGAAATTTTAATGAAAGAAAGACTAGAGTAGAGAAATGAAGAAAGTAGGAGTTTTGTGGCCCTGGCAGCCAACTTCCAGTAACTTATCAAAATGACCGACACAAAAGGAAAGAGGGGACTACTCACACTGTGTTCTCTAGGCCTTCTAGAAAACATGGAGTTGTTCCTTTGCCCATATTCATGCAAATCTATAACAAAGGTGATATTATAGAGATCAAGGGAATATAGGCACTGTTGATGCCCCAATACAGGAGAATGCCAGGGCCAAGAAGTTGGAGTGGGTGGGCAGGGGAGCAGGGTGGGGGGGGGGAGGGGAGAAGGAAGTTTCAGGATAGCATTTGAAATGTAAATTAAGAAAATATCTAATAAAAATGGAAAAACAAAAAGAAAAAGGAATGCCCCCATAAGTGTTACCTCAGCAAAATACAAAGAGTTAACAGTGTTACTCAGCATACCATTGGCATCATTGTAAACAAGCAAGTTAAGGGCAAGATTCTGACAAGAGGATCAATGTGCAGATTGAGCAGATCGAACACTCAAAAGAGCAGAGACAGTTTTTGAAACCAGTGAAGGAGACCAATTATAAATAAAGAAGCCAAAGAGAAGGGCACCTGGGTTCAGCTGCCTGCACCAGCCAGGGAAGGACACTTTGTGAGGACTAATAGAAAGGAGCCTAAGCTGCTGGAGGTCATTCCATATGAATTCATGTTCTCATGTGTGAAAAGAAATAAAGGACTTGGACTGCAGAGAGAGAGAGAGAGAGAGAGAGAGAGAGAGAGAGAGAGAGAAAGAGAGAGAGAATACTGTACTACATTTGTATGTGTATGTATAATATATACATGTTAATATCAAAAATATGAAAAGACAAAAAGGAAAAAATAAAAGCATATATTTTAATATCTCAACAAGCAAAGTCTGATGATTTTATATAAGATGCCAGTGACTTGAGATGCTTCATATAAATAATCTGAGCCTAATTCTAATAACCCATATGATCCGACAACAGATGGTCAATGTTGAGAAGACTATAAATTCTTTATATTTTATTATTTAACAATATAGTGATATGCCTGCATATCTATACAGATATCAACTTCAAAAATGGCAGATGAAGAAAAAGAAGTAACTACCATTTATCTGTTATTTAAGTAAAATCCATGCTATCTTAGAAAGTGAATCTCAGAATATACCTGCTGGGTCTCTGTCTCTTGTTCCTTTAATCTTCTCTGTATCTATTTTGATCTGGCAAGCATTTTTATTTCCATTCCTTTGGACTGTAAGCTGCATTTTTGTAATAACAATATATGGATATGTTTACAAAGGGAAATATAGTACATGTACATACACATGTAAATGAATTTATTACTATATAGATATAAACAATAATAATCATTTACAAAAATATAATGCTGAAGCAAGTCATGTGATTTTGCATTCATGTACATATATACATATAAAATATATGTATTTGTGCATAATATACTCAATGAGATGTAAAGCTCTTTGAATAATAATCTGTTTTACTTGAAGCCACAACTTATTATAGTTAGGTCTAAAGCTATGCCTGATTCAGAATAGAACAAAAATATAATAATTACAAAGATAGATATGAGACTAAAGCAAGAAAGCATGTGGAAATAATTTGAATAGGCAGAAGCATAGCATTCATTTATATGGGTGCACAAACCAGCTTTGTCTTTTCAGCTTCATCATTTACTGTCATTTACATCTTGGGTAACATAGTTAAATTCTATTGTTTTTAAAACAAAATCTCAATTATTCAATTTTACCAAATGAAGACCCCGGAGATAGGTGCTAAGGTAAAAATTTACTAGCTCAGACATTCAGAGAAAGCACCCAGTGGATATTCCTCCTTACCTGATGACCCAGAGGAAGAAGTGCATTCTCATTGTCTTAAAATCCTTTACAAACTGCACTTCCCTCCTTTCTGCTTCCAGAACTTTTCTCTATTCTTCCTCCTGACTTACTCCAACTCTATGTTTTTTTCCTGTTTACTCCCTATGAACTGGTTGTTTGTTCTGCATCTTGCCCAATTGTTGATATTGTTTAATTTTGTTTATGATAAACAGAAAGCTCTAGGATTAAAGGTATGTATTAGGGCTAAGCCATATCATAACTAGAAACAGGTTTTTCCAGTATACAATGTCACAATGTGATCAAATATTCTGCAATGCTCTTGGATTCAAGAGTGTGTGTTAGGGATGAGCCATACTACAAGTAGAGACATGCTTATCCAGTATGGTCATAATTCACAGTATGATCAGATATCCTGTAACACTCTATGCACCTTTTAGAAAGTGTGGTAAAAGTATTATTCAATAAGATCTCTCTCTCTCTCTCTCTCTCTCTCTCTCTCTCTCTCTCTCTCTCTCTCTCTNTGTAAGTTACATGGTACTACAGGACATTCATAGACTATAATCTTGGACATGGCTTTAAGGTTGTGAGCATACAAGTCTATGCTCACTCAATTGATTTCGATGGGAAATATGGAAGAAAGAGTTTATCCATTTGTTTGGCTTTCAGAAAATAAAGATAGCCCAGATCCTGATAAGTATAGAGACTGGTTTTCTGAATATAGTCCATAAAAATTATGTAACTCTGAAATAATACTTCAATCTTTAAGATTCATAGATACTGTCTTGTCAAATAAGATAACAAAATTCTTAACATGTTTTAGTATAATAGTTTATCAGGCACTGCTTATATGCATTTGCTTTTTTAAATCCCCAATATTGAACTCAATTTTGCTTATTTAAAATGAATTATTTTTTTCCTTTCTATTTCTTCTGATTTCACAATAAGGAGATGAACTTCAGCAAAAACTAATGAATGTTAGGATAAGTTCAACTTCTTTTTATATTTCAAAAGAATTATTTTAACCATCTTTGTATGTATATATTTTGCTCATATGAGTGCAGGTGCCCTTGGAGTCCATCAAAAGCCATCAATATTTAGAACATGAGTTACAGACAATTGTGACCTACCTCACGTGGTAGGTCAAGAAAGGTAAAGAGAGGAAGCTCTCTGCAGAACCTCTGCATGTAACCTTAATTTCTGAGGCATCTCTATGGAAAACTGGCATTTGTAAAAATGAAAATAATCATATTGTGCCTGGAATTAGGTCAGTGACTGATAAAAATCAAGACCTTAAAGTTGATAATGATTTTTTTTTTTTTTAGTGGAATTCCAACTCTCCAGTAACACTTCTGCAAAACAAGTTTCCGAGTACAAGGTACACTCATCAATTTCGTAGCTGATAAGCACACTGACTTATTTGAAGGAACTTAGTGACATCCACTGTAGTCTGCTGCCAAGCAGACAAATGGAACAATTTCAAATCTGTGGATGATGTACTAAAAATTGCCCTAGAAAACTGGTTGTTTGAATTTCAGGTCTTGGGATTTCATTCCATACGCTTCTTCCCTGTACTCTTTTTTTCTCTTTCCTCCTTCTCTTGACTGTGTATATGGGTATCAATAAAGCAGTATATAATTAGTATTCTTATGACTACATGAATAATGAAAATGTCCAAATTTAATTGATACTTATTCAATGAATAAGATCACATCTCCCTTTATACATTTCTTCAATAAGTTATTATTCAGTTATCACTATATTTCAAGCACATTTATAGGTTCTGAATACCTAATAAGAAATAAGAGAGACCTAATACTAAGATGGTCATGATTTTTTTTCTCACTGAGCACAAATTCTTATTATGGAGGGAGATACATGTAGGTAAGTGCAAGAGGGAGGTTAATTTATTAATTATAGAAGCTAAGAAAAATGAGAAATTATGAGTAAGCACTTATTTCCAACTGAGCACTTTAATTGATAATGGTACATTTTACTGAGATATTCTGGAGTTGATAAAAGTCTTAGCTTTTCCTTGCTTTTGGGATTATTCTGTTTTGACACAACTGATGTATTCCATTTTAAATGAATTGTGCTTTAGGGTTTTTTTCTACATCTCATAGTGATATGTCTTCATAGGCAGTTTATCATACAGGTCTATATCTGTTCAGTGTCTAGATACCATGCAATCTCCTCAAGGACCTTTTTCTAATATTTATCTACCCAAATCTGATAAGGTATTTTTTCTTTTCACAATTAAACCTTTATTTTGCAAACTTAACAAATCACAGGAGATATTCCTTTCCTTTCTTGGTATTTTTGATATATATATATATAAAATGATGCCATTCAATTAATATTTAGTAAAGACATCTTAATAACTTTGTACATTAATAGAGTTAAACAATGGTGAATGAGATCAATACCACCCCTGTTTTATCGTGTGTTTACATAATTTGAACATAGCCTATTTAGTTGATACATGCCTGTAAGTGATGCAGAAGGAAGGTAGGATGATCACGAGGTTGAGGCCAACCTGAACAGAATTCACACAAATTACTTATATGCCATGTGTGAGAATAGAGACAGAGAAGTTATGTATACTATGGAGGGGGTTGTGGCAAGGGTGACTTAAACTATCCTGTGCTAAATATGGGTAAATTGTAGTACATCAAATATTGCTTCAGTCATCAGGAAGATTATAGTATACAGGATGAGATTTCAGTAAGAATGCAGATAAGTAGAAAACGTTATTAATTTATGAAATGAGAATCAGCTCCAAAACTGTTAAAATGTGATGATGTAAGAAAAAAATTAATGCCAACTTGAGATTGTAATTGTATTTGTTTCTTTGTTTTGTTTGTTTGTTTGTTTGTTTGTTCAGTTGGTTGGTTGATTTGCTATTAAAAACCTTAGTAGATAATAGTACAGCACACTAAAGTGAAGAACACACAAGAAGGAATTACCTTCAGTTCAGAGGTATAAAACATATTGAGACATTTTAAGTGTAAGGTTTTCTGGAGACACTCCAACAGAGATTCAGTAGACAAATGAGCATATTAAAGTAGGGTCAATGAGATTTACCATGCCTGAGCATGGCCAATGATTTCATTCATATTATGTAGGGAACTTGTGATGCTAACAATAACTAAAGTTGCTCTTTTATAATTGTCAAATGCAAGTAAGGCCAACTAATTACAGGGAAAAAAGAAAAACCAAAACAAAACAAAAAATAAAAACATTGTTCTCTTCTTATCCCCAGCAACTTTTTTGACTCACCATTATATTTGAGTAATGATGATAGTGTGGGAGCTTAAAAGATATGACATAACTGGGCAGTGGTGGCGCACGCCTTTAATCCCAGCACTCGGGATGCAGAGGCAGAAGGTTTTATGAGTTCGAGGCCAGTATGGTCTACAAAGTGAGTTTCAGGACAGCCAGGGCTATACAGAGAAACCCTGTCTCGAAAAACCAATATATATATATATATATATATATATATATATATATATATATATATATATATATATATGAAATAGAGGTACTTCTTTTGAAATCATTATTATATGGATGGTAGAAAAAAATCAAAGGACACAGATTGACTGTTTCTGGATGCTCAGTATTGAAGGCAGCAAACATAAGAAGCAGGCCTTTCAATATAATAGAATTATCAGCAAGAAGTTTAGACCAGATAAGGAAATCCTCCCACCTCATTATAATCAAAACACTAAATGTACAAAAAAAGAATTTTAAAAAACAGGAAGGAGAAAAGTCCAAGTACCACATAATGTGAGACCTATCAGAATTATGCCTGACTTCTCAACAGAGACTCCAAAAGTCAGAATGGCTTGGAGAAATGTCTTGTAGACACTAAGAGACCAAAATTATAATCCCAGACTACTATACCCAGCAAAATTTTCTATCACCATAGATGGAGAAACCAAGATATCCCATGATGAAACCAAATGAAAACAATATCTTTCTACTAACCCAGCCCCATAGAGGATACTAGAAGGAAAACTTCCACACAAGGGGAGAAACTACACAAAAGGAAAACAAAGAAATTAATCATCTCACAACAAACCTAAAAGAAGAGAACCACACAAATATAATATCACCTTATATAACAAAAATAAGAGGAATCAGCACAATAATTAGTACTGGGGCACTTCAATACTCCATTGGCACCAATGGCTAGGTCATCAAAACAAAATAAACAACAAAAAATAATAAAACTAGCAGATGTTATAAAGCAAATTGATAGAATAGATTTTTTCAGAACCTTTCACCCAAACACAAAAGAATATACATTCTTCTCATAAGTTCATGCAACCTTCTATAAAATTGACCATATCCTCTATCACAAAGCAAGCTTAAACAGGAAAAAAAAAAAAAAAAAAAAAAAAAAAAAAAAAAAAAAAAAAAAAAAAAAAAAAAAAAAAAAAAAAAAAAAAAAAAAAAAAAAAAAAAAAAAAAAGAGGACTGCAATAACCCCTCGTATCTAATCACATGTTCATGGATTAAAGCAGAAAGCCTACAATCTCAGGGAAACTGAACAATTCTAAACTCAATGACCATTGGGTCAAAGACAATATAAAGAAAGAAATCATAGATTTTCTAGAATTTAAGGAAAATTAACATACAACATATTCAAAATTCTGGGACTCGATGAAGCAGTGCTAAGAGGAAAGTTAATATCACTAAGTTCCTCCATAAAGAAATTAGAGAGTTCTCATACCATTACCTAAAAATCCTAGAATAAAAACAAACAAACCCAAAAGGAGTTGATGGCATGAAATAATGAAACTTGTCGCTGAAATCAATCAATTAGAACCAAAGAGAGCAATAAAATAAATAAGCAAAACCAAGAGCTGGTTCTTTGAGAAAATCAACAAGATAGACAAAGCCTTAGCCAAACTAAGTAGTAGAGAAATAATTTCCAATTTAACAACACCAGAAATAACAAAGGAGAATTAAATCAGACATCGAAGAAATTCCAAAAACCATTAGGGCTTATTTCAAAAACCTGTATGCAACAAAATTAGAAAATCTAAACAAAATGGATGACTTTCTAGACAGATATCATATACCAAACTTATATCAATATGAGGTAAACTATGAGAACAGCCTTATTACATCTAAGCAAGAATAAGCTTGCTTATACTTGAAAATTCTACCCATCAAAAAGCAGTCCATGGCCACATGGCTTTATCACAGAATTCTACCAGACTTTCAAAACGAGCCAATACCGATTGATACTCCTTAAACTATTCCATAAAATTGAAACAGAAGGAATACTGCTAAACCCAGTGTAAAGATACAGATACCCTGACAGATAAACCTTGAAAAGACTAAGCAAAGAAAGAGAATTTGTGACCAATTTATCTTATGAATATCTGTGCAAAAATACACAGTAAAATACTTGCAAACTTAAACCAAGAACATATGAAGAACATCATTCATCATGATCAAGTAGGCTTCATCCCAGGAATGCAGGGATGCTTCAATATATGAAAATACATCAACATAATCCACCATATAAATAAACTGAAATAAAATCACGTGATCATCTCATTAGATTATCTTTTAAAAGAGATAATTGCCTTTGATAAAATCTAGCACCCTTTCTAGTTAAGAGATTGGAGAGATTAGACAAACAAGACACATACCTAAATATCATTAAATCACTATTCAGCAAACCTAATTGCTAATATCAAATTAAAAGGAGAGAAATTTAAAGCAATTCCACTAAAATCAGTGACAAAATAATGCTGCCAACTCTCTCCCTATCTATTCAAAATAGTTCTTGAATTTCTAGCTAGATCAATAAGACAACAAAAGGAAATCAACAGGATATAAATGAATTGGAAAGGATCAAGTCAAAATCTTGCTATACACAGATGATATGATAGTATACATAAGCAATACTCAAATTTCTATGAGAGGACACTTAAAGTTGATAAGCACCTTTACAAAACTGACTGAATACAAAATTAGCACAAAACAATCAGTAGGCCCCTTTGTACAAAAGATAACTCAGGTTGATCAAGCCAACTCAGTCAGTCAACAGGGTCTAGAGGGAGGGAGTAAAGATTGAATGAAGAAAAAAATCATTATTCAATATTTTAACATGACTGCAGTCAGTGCTAAAGCTAAAGCGTTTCGTTTCTGTTGTTGTTGTTGTTGTTGTTGTTGTTGTTGGGTTTTTTGGTTAGTTAGTTAGTTAGTTAGTTAGTTTGTTTGTTTGTTTGTTTTTCCAGTCATTTATATCATTCTAGGTACTTGCAAAGAATCTGGTCAGTTCTTAGGTCAAAGATAACGTAATCAAACAAGGCTATAAACAAAGCAAGCAAACAATACAATAAGTACAGTAATCCAACAAATAAACAAAGTCGCATAGTTACTAAGTCTAGGGCCTTATCAGGATGATAAAAGGAAGGCCATACATTCCTCAGCTATATTTACCATGAGCCTACTTCCTTGTCCTAGCTTAATGGTAAATGCTTGCCAAATTCCTAGAAGCAGTCCTGAAAGCTCTCCATGAAAGTTAAGAAAGAAATTATGAGAAAATGCCCTTCACAATAGCCATAAATAATATAAAATACCTTGGTATGAATCTAACAAAGCATGTGACAAACCTGTATGACATGACCTTCTTTGTGAAAAAAAGAAATTAAACAAGACATCCTAAGATAGAAACATCTCCCATGCTCATGGATTGGTAGGATTAATATAGTGAAAATGACTATCTTACCAAAAGCCATCCAGGGATTCAATGTAATTCCCATCAAATTCTAGGACATTTCTTTACAGATTTTGAAACAGCAATTCTCAATTTCATATGAAAAAACAAAATCCCAGTATAGCTAAAACAATACTGTATAATAAAAGAATTTCTAGAGGTATACCCATCCTTGATTTCAAATTGTATTACAGAGCAATAGTGATAAAGACTGAATGGTACTGATATAGAATCAGACAGGCTGATCAATGGAATTGACTAAAAGATTCAGAAATAAACCCATACACATATGAACATTTGATTTTTGACAAAGAAGCCACAATGGAAAAAAATGCATCTTGAACAAATGGTGCTCGTCTAACTGGATGTATATATGTCAAAGAATGAAAATAGACCCATATTTATCACACTGAACAAAAATCAAGTCAATGTGTATCAAAGATCTCAACATAAAACCTGATTCACTAAATCTAAAAGAAGATAAAGTGGGAAATATCCTTAAACACATTGGTAAAGGAGACAATTTCCTGAACAGAACACAAATAGCTTAGGAACTAAGATCAATAATTGATAAATGGGACCTCATAAAATTTTTACCTAAAATTCATCCTGTGGAGAAGAAATACAGGAACAAAGATGGAGCAGAGATTGAGGAAATAGCCAACCAAAAACTGGCCCAACTTGAGACCAGTCCTATAGATAAGCACGAATCCCTGACACCATTAGTGACAATTCGTTATGCTTGCAGACAGGAGCCTAGCATCACTATCCTCTGAGATGCTCCACCCAGCAGCTGACTGAGACAGATGCAGAAACCCACAACTACAGAAGGAGCTTAGGGACTCTAATGGAAGAATTGGGGGAAATACTGAGGGCCTAAAGGGTTCAGAACTCCAGAGGAAGACCAACAATATTAATTAATCAGGATGCTTGACGGTTCTAAGAGACTGAACCACCAACCAAACAACATATATGGGCTGGACCTTTGCCTCATAAACATTTGTAGCAGATGGGCAGCTTGGTCTTCATCTGTGTTCCCCAACAACTAGAGCAGGGGTGTCCCTAAAACTTTAGTCTGACTGCAGAGTGCGTTCACCTAACTGGGCTGTCATGCATGGCCTAAATGTGCCTAACCCTGCAGAGACTTGATGTACCAGTGTAGGAGAAACACAGGGAACTTCCTCCGACATAGAGAAAAAGGGGATGGAGTGACTGGGGGTAGAGACTATGTAAGGGAGGGATCAGGAGCAGGGCAGCAATCAAGATGTAAAGAAAACATATAAATTAATGGAAAAAAGAAGCCCTATCTCTTGCATTCACATAAAATAGCAGGGCATGGGCTTGAATACTTGCAACCCTCACACAGGTCAAGGAAAGGGACAGGATTATCAGTAGACTTTTCTAGCTGGACTCTCTAGCTTAATAGTGGGTATTGGTTTCAGTGATAGTGTATGACCTTAGAGAACATAAAATGACCACGGAAAGACCTTGCCAGGATTGCACCCTGAGGACCTTCTGCTAGAAGGTTGTGATGAATACTCTCTTCAAGCAATGACTCAGCAAAGCAAGCTTTACAGGAAGCCCCAATGCAAGGCAGTCAGATAATGACCAAGAAGGTTGTTTCAGTTCCCTCTTCTGGAGACTAAGTGGGGCCACAAATGCTGAGAAAGGTCAGTGCGGGCCACCAGTCGGCTTAAACCAACTCAAGCTGTTACCAAAGTCTACCTTCTAACTGTATAAAAAGTGTGTGCTTAGGAGGCTCAGGATTGCCTCTGCCCCAGTTGCTGGACAGCCCCAGCAGGCTGGATCAGTAAACCTCTTGCTTGTTGGATTGATCTCCATCTCTGTGTATTTGTGAGTGGGACATCCCAGAGGTAAGGATCTTTGGGTCTTACAATAGACCTAGCTTTGAAAGATATATGTGGAGAGTAATGGATAGAGAAAGATATTGCCTTCCTCTGTCCTCTACACATCTGAGATCATGGCATATATGCAAAAAACATGGACATATACAGCACACAAACTTAGGAAACAGAATGGAGCTAAACAGACAAAAATCAATAAATTTCCTAAAGACTCGATATCACAAGCAGCACATACTCACAAACAGAAAAAAATATCAAAGAAAAATGTCAGATGTCAGCTTAAGTATGATCTCCAGTTGACACAGTAAATTGGAAGAGTCAGCACTACCCTGAAAAATAATATTATAAATTCAAATTAAATATGATGATAAATCCTTTGAAAAAATAACAAATTGTGATAGTAAAACAATATATAATCTACAAATATACCTGCAATATACATTTGGCTAAACAATTGGGTCCACTTAATTGAATAAAGGCTTTCCTGCTGGTAGATAAAGTAAAAACATTTTAGATAAGACCACACTGCAGCTTGTGAATGGAGCAACAAATTTCAATGATCATACTATCTCCATGCTGATATCTTATATCTAGTAACTCCTCAGCCTCTGTCAATTCTGTGAGCTATATCACAGATTACTGCTACACTGTTCATAACATCTTTAGTTTACATGTACTTTGCTGTCTAAAGTGCAGCAATGCCATTTTGAGGGCTTTCCTTGTTTTTCCGGTCCCTTTATTCTCTTCTTTCTCACCTCAAACATATTCTCCACTACATGGAGTAAAGAAATATTGCTATACAAGGCACATAATCTGTTTTGAATAAAACTTCAGGAATTTCTAGGAAGAAACAAAGCAAGGGCACACATTTACAAACACACACAGACACACACACACACACACACACACACACACATACACACACACACACATCACAGGCATGTACTATAAGGAAGGATGAGGTGTTATTACAACCTTTAATTCACATTGTTATACTGTTTTCCATAACACAAAACAAAACCTTTAATCTTACATAAAGCTGGCTTAGCATTCATTTTGTTCTTTTTTTTTTTTGTCTCAAGCATTCCAAGTCCTTATTTTTATCTGATTGTACTCTTCCCTGCATCCTAGTGTGTCTTTATCTTTTATCACATATAAGAATCCTTTTTCACTGAAATTAAAATCAAATGAATCTTTATCTTTGAAACTTGCTTCAAAGTACCTAGATGAATTCCCTCTTTGTAACTTTCTCTCATGCCACTGTGCAATGATTGTGTTATTATATTACACTTTTCTCATGTTCATTTTTATTGCTTGAGAGTACTCTCTTCTACTATTAAATTGTTATAACCTTTCGGGTACAACTGATGTCTTCTCTCTGTGTATCATATGTCTCATTTAACTTGTTTTTCTGTAATGAAATGCTGTGGCAACTGAAATAACAGTTTGTTTCTGATAGTTCATCAAGATTGGAAAAGTTAGAGGGATATATGACACAAGGAAAACAAGGTCCACTGAAACAACTAAGCAATACAATGGGAGCCTATTTGACTGAAGCAGAAGCATGGGGCCTATACCAGGTCCTCTGCACACATATTACAGTTATTAGCTTAATATTATTATGGGCTTCTTAACTGTGAAAAATAGTAGGTCTCTGACTCTTGCTCCTGTTTTTAGGATGCTTCCTGCTGTTGGGTTGCTTTGTCCAAATTTAATATGGTACTTTTTGCTTCACCTTTTATAATTTATTTTGGCATGTTTCATTGTTACCTCTTAGAACCCTATTCCTTTCTTATGGGAGACAGAAGGAAAGTAGATATCGAGTTGAGTGATGAGTTTACAACTTGGAGTAGTAGATGACAGGGAAAGTATAATCAAGAAATATTACATGAGAAAAAAATCCATTTTCAATAAAAGAAAAAATTTAAAAATACAGATATTCAGTGTCCAATTTTGACTACTCTCCTGTCTTTCAAATATTCCACTCCTTCTATTTACTTAAATAATAGGGAAAAAAAAAAGCTCTGGTGTCTTTCTCACTATGAGAGCTCAAATTCCCTGACCTCATCTAAATCCAACTACTTCTCAAACCTTTACTCCTAACACCATTACACTGGAGGTTAACAATTCAACATATATATTTTCCAAGGGTGGGAAGTGATTTTGTAACACATAGTAGTGTTTATTTGAGCAACTTTTGAGCTGATTGTTGAATATAAAATAGATTCCCAGGTATCCAAACCAAACTTGTGGATACATGAGTGCACTCCAACTTGAAGTTGATACTCAACGCTTGCTACTATACTTCAAATCCACAATTTACTTCATTATGACATTCTTTGGTCTGAGCCATTCTTATCTATTAATGAATAACAGAATATATTTGGAAGTAGGGCAGACCTTGAGAGACTCAGCACTCTTGTGAAAGTTAAATGTCCCTTGAAGATTCTCTTCTTAGAACTGTTCAGTTGGACCTCCACATAAAACCAGAGACACTGAAACTAATAGAGGAGAAAGTGGGGAAAAGCATCGATGATATGGGCACTGGGGAAAAATTCCTGAACAAAACAGCAAAGGCTTGTGCTGTAAGATCAAGAATTGACAAATGGGACCTCATAAAGTTGCAAAGCTTCTGTAAGACAAAAGATACTGTCAACAGGACAAAAGGGCCACCAACGGATTGGGAAAGGATCTTTACCAATCCTAAATCAGATAGGGGACTGATNAAGAAGGAAGATCAAAATGTGGACATGTCACCCCTTCCTAGAATTAAGAACAAAGCACACATTGAAAGAGTTAAAGAGATCATGTGTGAAGCTGAATCCAAAGGATGGACCCAATGACTGCGGCTGCCAGGGATCCATCCCACAATCAGCCACCAAACATAGACACTATAGCATATGCCAGCAAGATAGTGCTGAAAGGATCTGGATATAGCTGTCTTGGGGGAAACTATACCAATGCCTGGCAAACATGGAGGTGGAAGCTCACAGTCAGCTATTATTTGGAACACAGGGTTCCCAAGGATGAAGGAGCTAGAGAAAGTACCCAAGGAGCTGAAGGGGTCTTCAACCCTCTAGGTGGAAGAATAACCATGAACTAACTAGTACCCCCTGAGCTCATGTCTCTAGCTGCATATATAGAAGAGGATGGCCTAGTTGGCCATCAGTGGGAAGAGAGGCCCCTTGGTCATGCAGACTTATATGCCCCAATACAGGGGAACGCCAGGGCCAAGAAGTGGGAGCGGATGGGTAGGGGAGCAGGTCCGGGAGGGGGCAGGGTATAGGGAATTTTCTGGATAACACTTGAAATGTAAATGAAGAAAATATCTAATAAAAGTTGAAAAAAAAAAGAACTGTTCAGTATTTAAGACAACAGTCATATAGTGTTTCATTCCCTCTATTCTCCATAAGATCTAGACATGAAAGGCAGTTCAGTGGGATTTTTTCCTAGCATTCTGTCTTCCATTTCTATGGATAAATAGTATGTTTTAAGATAATTTGCATGAGTAATTCCCTATTGGTTTATGCTTCACAGATGGCCTCAAATAATGATAGAGTCAAATTAATCTATGAATTAAGTGATAGCAAGCTTTTTCTTCTTTCTTCTAGATGATTTTGTGCTAACTTCAAAACCCTGCTATGATTCATAGCCCAAGTTATCCTTCATTTTTTCTTTTTTACATTATATTTTAATCTGAATAGAATTACGTCACTTTCTCTCCCTTTGCTCCCTTTGATCTCTTCCATGCACTGTCTCTGAAACACCTTTCAATTCTCTTAAATTGATATCCTCTTTTCCTTTATTATTGTATAAAAACATATAGGTGTGTAGATATTATGTACAGATGTATAAATACATCATCCTTAGTCTTTTTTGCCATTTGTGTTTATGTGTGTTCAGACTAACTAGTCTGCAATGGCTAGTCCATAAGTAGCCTCATCCCTGGGATAGGTTAATTTTCTTTCTAGTGGACATAATTTGATTGGAATACTTTATCTATTTGTTGAACCAAATGAAATTTTCCTCCTTCCATGTTACTATATCTATTGCATTCTTATATTTTGAATAGTAACCTAAGAAATATGAACCTTTTATTAACATATTAATACTATGTGTCCCTTAACTAGGGCCTAATCACACATTAATATTTCCTATAGCCAGGCATGGTGGCGCATGCCTTTAATCCCAGCACTCGGGAGGCAGAGGCAGGCGGATTTCTGAGTTCGAGGCCAGCCTGGTCTACAAAGTGAGTTCCAGGACAGCCAGGGCCATATAGAGAAACCCTGTCTCGAAAAACCAATATATATATATATATATATATATTTCCTATAAAGAATGAGAAGTTAAGCAAATAGATATTAGCAAAATTTATTAACTTGATTGTTGTTTTAATAAAAGTTATCTGCAAATATTTGTTGTATATCTTGACTTCATACTTATTTATAGCTAATGTTTTTGAAAATAGAACTTAGGAGAAATAAAACTTATATCAAATATAATGTGGTATAGAAGCTGGAGCACTAGCATCATATATTTCTATAATTACGTGTAGATTGGACACTAACAATATGACCAGCAAATACTTTAAAAGGTCCTACAAAATATCTAGAAGTAGTTACATGTCAGGTGAGTGCATGACAATGGAGAATATAAATAATTATAGTTTTATATGTGCTGTGTTAGTATTATTCCCAGGGAAAAAATAGTAAGCTTAGAAATTTTCATGAGCTATTTGTCAAGCCCCTTTTTTCTTTCCCATGCTCATTTTCACACATCAGACTCTTTGACTACAGTAGCCTTATCAGAAAACTAACATGCTTTGGCTGCAAGTAATAAAAACAATTAAGATGGAAAATTCTTCCCTAACACTGCAGCTTCAATAGGTTTGCAAGATACTAGACAATTTGTAGGTAGTGAAAAGACATCAACATTCTACCCAGCTTGGGCCCTAGATGTTGCTACAGTGACATGCCAGACAATAGGTACCATTGGTAAAGCAGTGTATTACTGCTGTGGTAAGAATGAACTGCCTTGTTTAGAGATGTAAGGGCTACTCTAAAAGATGGAATTCATGCTTGATACTTAAACTTTTCCAAAAGTCTGTAAATTGGGAGGTCATAGGCCATAGATGATAACCTATCATTGATATTTTGCTACAAGGACATGTTTTCAAATTGCATTCTATATATTTACATTTATAAACATGGACTAGTGCTGCTCTCTGCATTGATCAGAGAACCTTCTTGCACTGTACATTGTTGAATATGGAGTCATATAATGGCACTAATGGATTAGCATAAGTTACTGATATGTGATGACATCTAAAAGTAACATTTAGTCACTCATTCAAAGGCTCAGGAAATAATGAAAGAGGGTCCTGGAAAATATTAGAGGAAGAGGATGTGGCATGGCTATTAGATTCATTAATTCACTGAAGCTGTTGTTACCTATTAATATATATGCATAAGATTAGGCCCACAACCAGGAATGTGATGGAACTCATGAGACAGAGATTAAGACTGAGCCTGGCATGGAATTTTGAAAACTTGAAACCCACTCCCAGTGTCACATTCTCCAGCAAGGCCAGACTTCTCCAACAAAACCAAGCCTCCTAATTCTTCCAAATTTTTCCTCAACTGGAGACAATTCATGTGAATATATGAGCTTATGGGGCCTATTCTTATTCAAACCCCAACTGGTGGGCGTATAACTAAAGGATATATCATCCTACCACAGAAATAAATCCATGTTCATTTGTACTCTATTCATAATAGCCAGAAATGAAAAATAACTTAGATATCCCTCTACAAAAAAGAATACTTTAAGAAAATGTGGCACATCTATGCAATGGAGGACATACTCATCTGTTAAAAAAGGAAATTATGTAAATTTCAGTCAAACACATGGAACTAGAAAACATCATCCTATGTGATGTATCTTAGACCCAGAAGAAGAAATATGGTATGCATTTACCTATATGTGGTTGTTAGCTGTTAAGTCAAACAAACAAACAAACAAACAAACAAACAAAAAGATATATTCTGTAGAGTTGCAAAAGGTAGGTATAGAATTCGTAATTGGCAGGAACAGGGGGAAAGGGAAATAAAACAGGTAGTTATGAATTCATAGGGGAAGCTGAAATGAGGTGATCAAGCTGGGAAGTGGGGGCAAGAGGAAAGGGGTACAATGAAAGCCAACTAAAATTGGAGGCCATTTAAGGGGTAATTTGCAAATTTAATGCACTAGAAGCTTCACAGAGACAAACGTGTGGAGCAGAGACTGAAGGAAAGGCCATCCAGAGACTGCCCCATCTGGGGATTCATTCCATCTGCAGACACCGAACCTGGACACTATTGTAGATGCCAAGAAGTGCTTGCTGACAGGAGCCTGGTCTCCTAAGAGGCTCTGCCAGTGCCTAACAAATTCAGAGGTAGATGCTCACAGCCAACCATTGGGCTGAGCAAGGGGTCCTGGATGGAGGAGTTGGAGAAGTGACTGAAGGAGCTGAGGGGATTTGCAACCCCATAGGAAGAACCACAATATCAACCAACCAGACACCCCATCCCCAGAGCACCCAGGGAATAAACCACCAACCAAAGAGTACACATGGAGGGACCCATGGCTCCAGCTGCATATGTAGCAGAGGATGGCCTTGTCAGGCATCAATTGGAGGAGATGCCCTTGGTCATGTGAAGGCTCAATTCCCCAGTGTTTGTTGAATGTCAGGGACGTGAGGTGGGAGGGTGAGCACCCTCATAGAAATAGGGGAAGGGGGATGGGATAGGGGGTTTCTGAACTGGAAACCAGGAAAGGGGATAACATTTGACATATAAATAAAATATCGAATAAAAAGCAAGCAAATGAACAAAAAAAGAAGCTTCTTAAATAAATGCATCTATGAAGGTGATCTAAAAGAAATCACCAAGTAGTGGAGGGGACTAAGCCTCTACCAGCCATCTCTTTTCACCAAATGGAGCTTCAAGTACCGGAAATAGATGACTATTAATCTGTTGGCCAAAGGGAACCCATAAGAATCTCTGAACAACCCAGGCTCTTTTCAGGACTATAAACATGACAACAAGAGTTTGCTCTCTTCAAACTTACAATAAAGAACAGTTGTTGAAGGCAATATTTAAATATGGAGAATATGGGTTGGTGCATACATAGAAACTCCATCCTATGTTCTAGTGTCTTTAGTTCAAGAATATATTCTGTCAGGTACCAAAAGGGAAACTCCCAGCAGCCCAGTAATAAACACTTTTAATTTCAATGGTTTCTTGGTTGCAAGTTATGCTAATGCAATGCTTGCACAAATCAAGAATATCTGATTGAAATTAAGGAAAACTTCTGCATAGGTCTGTATCAAGTCTTTTGTGTATATATATTGTGGCTTCCAATTTTAGTGTTTTGTTTTTATGGGTTCTATGAGTGTGCAAATGAATGTGCCTCTGTTTCTTGTACATTCTCTTGGACTCTTTTCTTTCTGTTTGTTTGTTTGGTTTTTCCAGTTACAATCTATTAATTTTTATTTTTAATTTATTTTTACCCTCCTTTGTTTTCTAATGAGATACAGAGATGTAGTGGATCTGGGTTGTAAGGGGGTGAGGTTGAAGGAGAAAAGGATGCAGAGCTGTTATCAGGATATATTATGTGAGGAAAAATCTAATTTTAATAAAGTTCTGGGAAGTTTAGTAATATGTAGAGCATATCTCAAAAAAAAAAAAAAAACCTATAACTAACATTTTATCAAATGAAGACAAATGGAGAGCATTTGTTCTAAATACAGGAGCTACACAACCATATCCATTCTTTTATTCAATCCACAGGTGAAATTCTTATCTATAGCAATTAGATAAGAGAAGGGCATAAAATTATAACACTAAGGAGGAAAGAAATCAGACTCTCCCGATGTGCTCAGGATGAGATTCTTTACTGAGAAGAACATGTAGAGTCTATTAGAAAACTCTCAGGCTTAATAAAACCTTTCCTAAAACTAAAATTAAAAAAAAAAAAAGAATTCTAAGATGGATTTTCTGGTTCAAACAACTGTGCTTTTGAAGAAGGAAATCCACATGGCCTGAGGCTTTGCCAACATAAAAGCAGTGGATTCAAATGGAGACTTCAGTGTAATCTTAACAGGATTCATTTGGATTTTTGACCATTCCTCCCCCTGATTTCCTCCAATTGGTGAGGTGTAATGTGCATGCTCCTTTATAAATGAATTAACTTCCTACAGATTCCATTCTATCAGTAAACAGTTGGTAAGCTATTAGCTTCAAAGGTGTAAGAAACAGAGCATAAAATATTTAATAATGATGAGAAACTGTCTAATTTTGAGAGTGATTGCAAAAATGAGACCATGCATTTCACCTATTATGAATATTATGATGACCATACTGAGTCTGCTTCTGAGACGTATAATTCAAAAAGGTGTGAAAATGGAAAATTATGCAATTAATTAGAAAATTAAATAAATATAGTCACCTACATCACTGGACCAGAAATATATATTCTTTCATTCATATTATAAGCAACTTTCCTAAGGAATATATTTTCTCATCCATTCCCTTTATCACACATATTTATCTGTGTTTTCCTATTTCTGCAGCCCTCATCAACATTTTAAAGAAACAGATATTTCAACTGTTATTCCCCATTGCATATTTTAATACAGTTCACTTCAGTGCACCTAATGTAGCTAAAATACTTTTTCTCTCTTTTCCATACAAAGAATAAATTGCTGGTTTTATAACTTCGAATCCAGTGCCAGTTCCTGGCCCAATGCATAATGTGTTGTCTGGTCTTTTTTCTAAGCCAGACTCAGACTGCTCCAGTGCCTGAAATGGCTCTGTAAATCTTTGAAGATCTCTGCAGAACTGAGCTGAGCTCTGTTTAAAAATAAATAAATAAAAAAGTAATTCTGGTTGTTTTATCATTTCAATACAAACCTAAAGTTATTGTCTCTTACACTTTCTAAATCTTTGAAGCGACTCAGTCTTTCTATAAGTTCCAGTGCATTGCAAGCATCTGGAAAAGCATAAATGATTGAAGATACTTTTAAACATAACACAAACAGAAACACTGCCACATTAGACTCAGAACAATTTCCAAATACAATTGTCATTATATTTTTGCTCATTGACATCCTTTATTTTATTCATATGATTATATTTTTTGTAAAACTAAAGTTTACATTGTATATTATATCAGGCATTATGGTAAGCACAATTAAGTATATTAGTTCATTTACTTTTCACTTCTCTGTGGTGAGAAAGACAGTGTTATATCCATTAAACAAATGCCCAGTCTCAGTCAAGGAGGAAAGAAGACGGTTTTAGTCAAACTTCAAATTTTCCTAGATGTCACGATTTGAATTTTTTATTGGGTTCATTTATTAAATTCTTGAAAATTGATCATCTATCTATTAGAACTGATTTAGTTTCTCTTCTACCCATCTCCTCTCTAATTGTTATGTTTTGTGCATCATTTTAATATATATCATTTGAATTTTTACTCATATTTGTGTCTGTGTGTATGTGCACATGAATGCACATGTGTGTGTGTGTGTGTGTGTGTGTGTGTGTGTGTATGAGAGAGAGAGAGAGAGAGAGAGAGAGAGAGAGAGAGAGAGAGAGAGAGAGAGAGAATATATGTTGGCATATTCTGATGAATGTCCATGGAAGATAGAGGAGGGAATCAGGCACCTTCAATCTGGAATTTTAGGTATTACTAGGCATCTGATATAGATGCTGAACTCAACTTATCTAGAAGAGAATTACACATTCATAACTGATGAAATATTGTTACAGCCCCTTGTGGACATAATTTTGATGTTAAAATATGTTATAGGTTTTACTTCATTTTCTTTTGATATCACAATAGACATGAAATTGGATATTTTATAAATTATTTAAATATACTTCCTGGTTTGTGTAGGACTAAGTTTTAAGATCTGGCATGTGCATATATCTAGTCATGCTTCTAGTAAATAAACATGAATATTTTCATGATAATAGAGAAAGCAAAAGAGTCACCTGAAGACAATACCACATGATGAGGCAGACATAAAGACATCAAGATCATGTCTGTATTTTTCTTTTTCTTTTTCTTTCTTTTTACTTTTTTAAAACTTTTTTCTTTTACTTTTTTTATATAGAATCCAAGAGAATGAGTGGCTGATTTCTTTCTTCTTCCTTTTTCTAAAACTTTTTTATTAGATATTTTTATTTACATTTCAAGTGTTATCCCCTTTCCTGATTTCACCTCCAAAAACACATCCCCTCTCACCCTGCTCTCCAAGCCACCCATTCCCACTTCCCTGTCCTGGCATTCCCTTCACTGGGGCACCTAGCCTTCACAGGACCAAGGACCTCTCCTCCCACTGATGTTCAACAAGGCCATCCTCTACTACATATGCAGGTGGAGCCATAGGCTCCTCCATGTGTACTCCTTGGTTGGTGGTTTATTCCCTGGGAGCTCAGGGGAGTCTGGTTGCTTCATATTGTGTTCCTCCTATGGGGCTGAAAACTACTTCAGTACTTGGGTACTTTCTCTACCTCCTTCATTGGGGACCCTGTGCTCAGTCAAATGGTTGACTGAGAGCATCCACCTCTCTACTGGTCAGGCTCTGACAGAGCCTCCCAGGAGATAGCTATGTCAGGCTTCAGTCAGCATGCACTTCTTGGCATCCACAATAATGTCTGGGTTTGGTAACTGTGTATGAGATGGATCTCCAGGTGTGGCAGTCTCTAGATGGTCATTCCTTCAATCTCTGCTTCACATTTGTCTCATTAACTCCTTCCATGGGTATTTTGTTCCCCCTTCTAAGAAGGACTGATGTAGCCACACTTTGGTCTTCCTTCTTCGTGAGTTTCATGTGGTCTGTGAATTGTATCTTCGTTATTCTAAGCTTCTGGGCTGATATCCACTTATCAATGAGTACATATCATGTACATACTTTTGTGATTGGGTTACCCCACTCTGGATGATATTCTGCAGATGAATCTATTTGCCTCTGAATTTCATTAAGTCATTGTTTTTAATAGCTGAGTAGTACTATATTGTGTGACTCTACCACATTTTTGGTATCCATTCCTCTGTTGAGGGACATCTGGGTTCTTTCCAGCTTCTGGCTATTATAAATAAGGCTGCTATGAACATAGTGTACCATGTGTCCTTATTACATGTTGGAGCATCATTTGGGTATATGCCCAGGAGTGGTATAGCTGGGTCCCCAGGTCGGACAATGTCCAATTTTCTGAGGAAATGCCAGACTGGTTTCCAGAATGGTTGTACCAGCTTGTAATCCCACCAGCAATGGAGGAGTGTTCCTCTTTCTCCACATCCTCGCCAGCATCAGCTGTCACCTGCGTTTTTGATTTTAGCCATTCTGACTTGTGTGAGGTGGAATCTCAGGGTTGTTTTGATTTGTATTGCCCTGATGACTAAGGTTGTTGAAGATTTCTTTTGGTTGTAGTGTGTGTGTTTGTGTGTGTGTGTGTGTGTGTGTGTGTGTGTGTGTGTGTGTGTGTATCAACTAAGTTTCCAGAAAACTAACTGTACAACCAACATCAAACTCTAAGGCAAAACTTGACATGCTGGCCTCCCACTGCCCTCCACATCTTTAAATCCATCACATCCCACCACTGCTATAATGAGGACTGTATATAATACTGGAGTTTTTTCCCTACACAAACTACAAAATGCATCAACATTTTATTTATATTGTTGTATTGTTTTGCTAAGTTCGCTATTAACAAAATATCACAGATAGGTACCTTATTCTATAATTTCCTCACAGTTCAGAAGGTTAGATGTATATTCTATTGTGTCTATAAGTTAATTTTTAATAAGGACTTTCATCTTGGCACCCAGATGACAACCTCTCAATATGCCCTCATATATTCTTAATATGCTTGCATTCCTGGTCTGCCTGTGTATGCACATTGATTCTTCTCAGTATGTTGATAATATTACATTAGGAACTACCATAATGGCACCGTTTAAATAGTCACATTTTAAAAATTGTTATCTTGAGCTGAATGATGTACTGGGATTTAGGTGCTCAATTATGAAATTTGTATAGGAAAGCACAATTCATTCTACAACAGATTCAGCACATTTTTATCATTTTTATATTTGTATACACATTTTAAATACTTATCTTTGGGGCATATAGAGAACGGAAATCCTATATTATAAAGAGTTCACGTTTATTGTAAGGTGTTAAAAAATTGATCTTCAGATTGGTTCCACTCATTATTTTGCCCATTTTCAGTTTAAAAAATATTTTTGGCCATATCCTTCCACATCTAATTGCTATACATTTGGAATTCTCATAACATAGAGGACTATGGTATATGCCAGATCTTACTGTAGAAGTTCTCTTTATAATAAAGTAGTTCTGTATAAAACCTTATATTCATTGTCCTGTTTTTCCCCAGTAAATTTAATCTTCTCAGCCTTTATCTTATACAAAGGATGTTAAATATGACCCTGTATTTAGATTTCACATATTTTCCACCTCATTTATTACAATGGACACAAGGTTTTATCTATTTTATAGAGAAAATTTTTATCTTGATGTCAAATTTTTACTATTTCTCTTTCCATTTCCCCATTTCCCCATTTTATGTATGTATTTCTCATAAACTTTTCCTGATAAGTGGTTGGATAATGTAATTTTTGTTCTGATTTTTTTGTATTTGTTGTACTTATTAAAACATAATTTTTCTATAATGTTGACTTCTATGACATTTTTTTTTACCTGTCCCAAAATGGTTTCAATGTGACCACACAGCCAAAATTGTGCCGAAATTCCTTATGTTTCTAACTCTGTCTACCAAGTATTAGATGTATGGGTATGTATAACCATACCTGTCTATGGTTTATTTTTGTTAAAGATTTATAAAATTCCAAACTGCCATATCTGTCATATACTAGCAACCTGTGTTCATAATATTGTATTTTTATCATTGTATTTCTGCTAAAATAGCCACAATAATTTATACATTATTTAACATATATGTGTATTCATTTTTTTTCCTATTCAACAGTTAAATTAAATAATACAAAGAAGTGGTAAGTTATTTCTCCCATGTCACTCACACAGCCAATTAGAAGAATTTACATGGTCTAAGTTATGGTAACTTTATTGAAAACAAAAACACCTCTAATACCATTCAGTGCACTTAGGTTATTCATTGATGAAGCAATTTCTGAGTTTTATAACATTTCCTCTAATTCAGTTATCTTTGTGATAGTTTGGTTGATTTCAATGAATTCCCTTTGTAATATGTTGGTGATTAATAAGGAAATCTTCCTTTACTTGTATATTTTCTTCACAAGTAAATCAATTATTCTCAGCACTTTCCTTAATTAAACTGGCTTCTTAAGCTCTATTTAATCCTATCTGCAGTCCTGCTGTGAGAACATTGCAGTCCTAGATCAATTTTAAAGGGATTAACATCAGAATGATATATCTTTCTGAGCATATGTTGAAACTTTTAAATTTGAGATTAAGTTATATATTTTTATAACTCTTAAATTTACTTCAATACTATGAAATTTTCTCTTCAATGTATATTTTTATGTATTTAATCATAAGTGTTTTGCTGTATTTAGTGGGAGGTTTTGTTTATGGTTTCTTTTCTAATTATTATTGATACAAATAGATAGAAGAATAAATATTTAGGTACATCTAGCTGAGTCCATTTGTGTCACTCAAATTCACATGTACAGGTTTTTAGGTTTGGCTTCATACTGAATAAGCAATTAGGGGACTCCTCCTCAGCAAAGTCTAATTCATTCCTTCCAGCAACCATGAATTATCTGTAGATCTTCGTCTTGGAATAGGTCTCCAGTAGATGACTTCATTTCATGTCAGCATGTAAACTACTGATGAGCATTTTGATCAGTTTTATGGTATAAACTATTAATATTAAAAGCGTGACTTTTGCATATATGAAATAGAATTTATTATTATGATATTGATATACTATATGCAGTCAATTAACTTATATAAATTAATATTTTATGTTATTTATAATTCTTTCATGTAATATTTCTTTTAAGTTTGGTAGGATGCTATATAGGAGTGATGACTGAAAGTATTCTTTCTCACTCATGAGTATATATATCATTATGGACCTCTGCCTTGATTTTGATATTTGCCCAATGCTGAGTTTGATTTGACCTGACCTCAACTTGTAAATGATAGGTATTAGTCATAATACTACATATGTCATTTGTTATATAATAATAATAATAATAATAATAATAATAATAATAATAATAATAAATATTACATTCATAGATTATTCATAGCATTTAGTCTATACTTATTTCATATCAGGAATTGAATTTTTTTCAATATCTTCTTTGGACACATTCTCACAAATCTGGGGTAGATATTCCTTTATTATGATGACTCATATTTTATGCATGTTTAATTAAGCATATCAATATTCTATTATATATTATTAAATATAAGTAAAGTCATGTGTTTTTATATTATTCTTTTTCACATTTATTTTATTTTGTATACATGACTCTTTTTGTCCTCATGAGGTGAGTGTCAGATACTCTGAAAATAGTCTTGCATCCAGTTTTTAGCCACCATATAGGCGCTGGGAACCTCAGTAAAACAAGTGCTCTTAATTGCTGAGCTATCTCTCCAGCCCTTCCATAATTTTCTTAACTGGATTGCCCCTGTAAAGTGGTGCTGTCTAAGTTAAATTAGTCTAACAAAACAAAGAGGACATTTTTTTCTGTTAGTTTTCAAAGGGTCTATTAGACAAAAAATTGTCCTTAGAACATTAGTAAAAATAGAAATTTAAAAACTGTAGTACTTCATATATTTATAAGGCACAAGGTAGCTATATGAGGTATGTTTTACTTCAGTGAATTTATATAACTTGTCAATGTTCTCAAAATGTCACACTGTCTTATATAAGAAATCATTTTTTTTCAGACATGTCATTTTATATACTTTTAAAAAGGGTGATGAATTTTATAATATTCTCAAAATACTTGTCATAGAAAAAATCTGTTTTAACGTTTGCAATTAGAGCACTTGTTAGCAAATACAACGTCTAGTGTGCAGGCCTCAGAGATGAAAAAATAATAAAAACAAAAAACTGAATTCTAAAAACAATAAAAACCAAGGGAAATGTTTCTAGTACATTTGGAATTTTATGATGTATTTCCTGTTTAGATTTGCTTTATTGAGACTTTGAATTTGTTTGTTTTTTTGTTTCTTTCCTTCCTTGCTTATGTATGTATGTATGTATGTATGTATGTATGTATGTATGTATGTATGCATTATGTATTATGTATATATGTATGTTTTCTGAGACAGGGCTTCTCTGTATAACCCTGGCTGTCCTAGGACTCACTCTGTGGAGTAGGCTGGACTCGAACTCACAAAGATCTGCCTGCCTGTCACCCAAGTACTGGAATTAAATGCATGTGTTACCACCTCCCAGCAGAGACTTTGAATTTTAATGAGAGTTTTGTATAATTTTATTCTCTAATTTCTGTTATACAGCATTTATTCTTACATTATTCCCATTTTAAATGTTATATAAATATATATTTGGATACTTTCTTTATTTACATTTCAAATGTTAGCCCCTTTCTGGGTTTCCCTGTGGAAGCCCCCTATCTCATCCCCCCTTACCCTGCTTCTATGAGGGTGTTAACCCACTTACCCTCCAACTCCTACCTCCCTGTCCTGGCATTCCCCTACACTGAGGCATATAGCCTTCAAAGGACCATAGGCCTATCCTCCCATTGTTGCCCAAGAAGGCCATTCTCTGCTACATATGTGGCTGGAGCCGTGGGTCCATCCATATGTACTCTTTGATTGGTGGTTTAGTTCCTGAGAGCTCTGGGGAGTCTGGTTGGTTGATATTGTTGTTCTTCCTATGGGGTTGCAAACCTCTTTAGCTCCTTCGGTCCTTTCTCTAACTCCTCCATTGGAGATCCTGTACTCAGTTCAATGGTTGGCTGAGAGTATCCACCTCTGTATTTGTCAGGCACTGGCAGAGCCTCTCAGAAGACAGCTATATCAGGCTCCTGTCAGCGTGCACTTCTTAACATCCATAATAGTGTCTAGGTTTGTTGCCTGTGTATGGGATAGATCCCCAGGTGGGGCATGATATGTAGTGGTTTCTTTATCATTTTATTCTAATAAATAATAGATAATAATATAACTTTATATTTCTAGCAAACTTTCTGGCATATTTTTATTATTCATATCTAACATTATCATACTGTGATAACAAAATAAAATATGGCTATGTGTTGCAAAACTGCAATTGTTTGCTTGCATTCTTACTGGTAACTTTACATACTATCTTGCAACATTCCTTCACTTTAGAAGCAGCTTATTTGGGTTTTCAATATAGGCTGACAAAAATTATCTCTCTAGAAATTCTCATGCATTCAACAGCTCAACAGTACCAGATATGGATTGAAATATTCAGCCTAATTGACTGAGTGACTACTTGATACCCAACCTCTACAGTATAAGTCAGCTATTGGTGACTTCTTGGAGTATATCCTGTAAGTCAATCTAGTATCTTACACACACACAAATGCAACAGACACAATATATACACTTTTATAAACTTATATATGTAAACATACACACACACAAACACACATACATACATTCACACACACACACAAACACACACACACACACACACACACACACACACACACACACACACACACACACACACACACACACACACACACACACATATATATATATATATATATACATATATATTACATACATATATATATATATATAACATATTATATACATTATCCATGTGTGTATGTGTGTTTGTGTGTATGTATGTGTGTTTGTGTGTGTGTATGTGTGTGTGTGTGTATGTTCATGCATGTGTACTGTAAGGAAGAGTCCCAAAGATAGGCAAATGGAAAGGTATAGAGTAAAGAAAAGTAAGAAGATATTATACAATTAAATCATAATCTCAAAAGATAAAATAAAATTTAAAATAAGATCATCTTTATTATCAAACATACTTTCAAAAAATTATTTGATGTACAACGTAGTACATGGAAAATATAAATCCTTAATCATTAGATTCATTTTCATTTTTTTATTCCAAATAGTAGTTGCATATTAGTTAATTATATATAATTCTAGCATGAATTTCAATAGTTCTTTTCATGTGGGCATAGTCCTTTTGGCTAAATACTTAAATTATAAATTGAAGTTAATCAAGCTCAAACTTTCTATATTGGAAATATTTCAATAAATATTAAGTATATTTCGCTTTATTCAACAGAAGAGTGGGAAAAATGTGTGTGTATGTGTGTGTGCATGCGAGTGTGCCTGTGTGTATATTATGTGATTGTCTAATAAAATGTATTAATCCACAAAAGAAAATATATTATTTGCACCAAAATTAGTAGAAGTAATGGACATTTTGCTAATTAAAATAAGTCAGATTTGGAAAAATATGTATATGAGTTTTTTCCATATGTCCCTATCTTGATTAAACATAAACCATGCATATCTAGGGCACTAAATAGAAGTGATATTATTTAGAACAAATTTCATTATTGACTACTATCACTGGATCTTTGATATACTGATATATAATATATAATATTTAATATTTTTAAACTTTAATTTTGAGAGTAATTTAAATATTCAGAAGCCCATGCATATTTACAAACTTGATTTTTAAAATGTTATGCTTTACACAACATGGCAGACTTAAAATACCAATATATTAAATTATTCAGGCCCATCAACTTTAATTTACTTTCTTGTTGTAATATTTGTTCAACTTGACACTATCAAGTAGAATTAATAACAATGCAATGCTGAGCTAGAAATATGATGTACTATCTGAGAGCGTGGTGGAATCCTGAAGTCTTTCTTTTCACACATCTATTCTCTTTTAAAACTATGCCTTAGATTTTAAGGCTTGGAAAGTATTTTTCAAGTTTTCTATAGGATAATCATCTTGTTTCATACATTTTCCACACATTATTTCTTACCTTATCTTTTCCAATGACTAAGTTTGAAGTAACTATTGGTCAAAAAACCCTACTTTTCACTCAGTATCTGTATGTTTATATATGGGCTGCAAGCTTCTGAAAATAAGAGCTTTAAAACAAAATGTCTTGCCTTTTCACATATTATCACTTCTTGTTTTAACATTCAGTCATAGATTGGTCTTAATTTTATTATATTATTTGTACTTATCTATTTCTCAACATACAAAATAATTAAGTAAATGTTTTTGTATATTCAGATGACTGAAAAGATAATAACCATAATTAGAGAAGATATTGCTTCAGTATCTGTGACTTTGACCATGTTTTTTTGTTTGTTTGTTTGTTTGTTTATGAGATGTTGCTCAGTAGTAGAGCAAGTGTTTTACCAGTATGGCATCCTGAGATTGATATCTAAGATTTCTGAGTTTTGCTTTTCAGGTTCTGTTTCTACACAAGGTATCCCAGACTAATTTTCCTTTAAGAGGTCGTATATGCATAGTTAACTATTGAATGGAAGTGTTCATCTGTGACTTCTTAGTAAGGTACCAACATTCCAGTGGGGCTTAGTGATAAGTTCTTTTCTGTCATGAGCTTATATATTTATGTGGGCAAGTGAAAAAAATGTTTGAGGCCATATACATAGAAAATTTTCAACAAAACTATAGAGAATTAAAGTACTCTTTCAACTATCTCAAGACTCAGTATTCATTTATGAATATAAAATTACAGAGTAGTCACAGTTTAGAAGACACAACAGTAAATAATGTGTCAAGGCAAAAAATGATTTGGGCCTGCTTTCCTTTTTATTATTAGAATTACTTATGCACTACCATATTTTCATCTATGAAAGAAACAGCTTGAAACTTATTTATATCAACACGTAGAAAAGTTTTTTACTTGGATGTGATTGTGAGAATTCAATTATTTTTGAGATATTCCTTCAAGATTTTATCAAATGGCTAATATTTAGCTAATAATCATTCTATTATTATATAAAATTACATTTGTGTCAACTGAAAAATTACATATTTAGTCAGAAAACCTCATGCTAAATTTCATGTCAATGTTAATAGTAATAATCATTAATTATTATTGATATTATTAATATTTAAAGATCATTGCATATCCAGAAATGATAAGAATGATAAGGAAAATATTTAAAACAGAAACATAAAGATTGGGTGTGGCATTTTCCCATACATGTCTGGTACTTAACAGACAACCCAAAATAATCATTTATAATAATCATAATAAACAATTTAAAATGTTTCCTTTTCCATATAGTTTTATCTAAGTCTACAAAAAGAGGGTGCCTCCAACATTTAGAATAAGTCTTTCTACTTTATATAATCAGATTAAGAATGTTCTATGGCTGAGCAAGCAGTGTCTACTCTCCAGTGTACTGGACAAAAGCCATGAGTCTCAAATATGTCCACAGAGACTAAGGTAGCAACCACAGATCCTGCATAGGCCTGCACCAGATCTCCTTTGTATATGTTATGGCTGTCAGCTTTGTGTTTTTGTAAGACTCCTAACAGTGGGAGCAGGTGTGGCGCTGACTCTTTTGCCTCCACTTGGGAATCTTTTCCTCCTCCTAGATTGCCTTTTCCAGCCTTAATATGAGGGCTTTTGCCTTGTCTCATTGCATGCAAAACAAAACAAAAATATTCTTGAGGTAATGTTCCTCCACCGTTTTTAGATGATAGATTGAACTATATCCCAAGTTCCATACAATATCCTAAGTTTCCTGAATATATGAGAACCTAGACTAATATTAAATCCAGTGTATTAATGATGAACGTAAAATGTGGAAGCTGCACCTAATAGCCATTTAGGGAAATTATTAGACTATGTCTTGATTGAAAAACAAAAATGATTTTCTTTATGACTGGATCTTATAAAGAGGCATCAGGGGGTATTTTTTAGCATGTAGGGTATGAATTATTCATAAATGCCAAAATATTAACAACTATGGTAATGAAGAAACAACAAGAGAATTTCTGAGTTGCAATGCAGACAGGGGGATGTCTTACCCTAATGAAGTCCAGGACTTGCAGTTGCTTTACACAGTTGTTCTGTATTGAACTCAGATACCAGACGGTTTAATATTTACATTAAGCATTATTGGTTTTGATATGTGCTGGGTTTACCTTGAGGGAGAAATCTATAGCTACAGAAGCTGAAACAATTATGTCACTTAATGAAACTTGCAACAGCTGTGTAACACCAAAAGAGAAGCTAAGTGCTGAATTAAGTTTCTATTCACAGTGAACCTGGGAAGTATGTGTCACCATAAATAAGAAATTACCTATAATGATAATAACAGAATGCATCAACATGAAAGCTGTGCAGTGGGTTCATCGTTAAAGTATACTAGATGCTAACTGGACAGCCAGCTGAAGATTACAAGATATGTTATGAGTGTAGCCATGAAACCATTGTGTAGTTAACATGTTCAAAGTTACTGTAAGAAAAGTTAACATTGATTGGAGTCTGGGGATGAAATAATAGGCAACAATAAGGAGAAGATTACTATCTCAGAGGTCATAGAAACCTTGTATGAAAGGACAGAGTAATCATTATCAACTATTGTATGATATGTGTATGAGTACTAATAATATATCTCTAATGATAGGCATCTTAAATATTAATCAAATATGGTTCATACACAATGGATAAAAAGAATGAGGGGATTCTGAGTTCTGCAAGCAAATGGATGGAACTTGAAAATATCATCTTGAGTGAGGTAACTCAGACCCCAAAGGACATGCATGGAATTTTGACCAAGCCATCTGAGTCAGTCAACAGGTTCTCCAGGGCAGTAGTTGAGAATTAAAAAAAAAAAAAAAAAAAAAAAAAAAAAAAAAAAAAAAAAAAAAAAAAAAAAAAAAAAAAAAAAAAAAAAAAAAAAAAAAAAAAAAAAAAAAAAAAAAAAAAAAAAAAAAAAAAAAAAAAAAAAAAAAAAAAAAAGACAATTAGGCAACATTGCAGCATGACCCCAGCCAATTATGAGGCTGAGGCAGGTTTGATTTTACCCAATCTTCTTTTATACCATTTTAATTACATGTACGTATTAAGGGTGAGCAGTACAATAAGAAAGAAGCAAGACAATAAACACAAATAGTTAAAGTCCCATGATCTCTCCAGAGGTCACTGTTTCTAAGATGATCAAGATATCTGAGCCTACTTCCCTGTCCTAGCTTTAAAGTCATATTCCTTCATGAAGCCTACTTTGTTCTACCCTAAAATCAGGTTCTTGCCTGAATTTACTTCTTTGTCATGCCCTGATATCATATTTCTGGCTGAACTTACTTCTTTGCCATTCCCTAATGTCAGATTCCTGCCTGAAGTCCATTTCTTTGTCCTTGGCTAATGTCAGATTCCTGACCAGCAGCCCCTCAAATGCTCTTTAGAGTACGTTCTCACAAAGAAGTGGATATTAGCCAAATAGTACAGAATACCCAAGATACAGTCCACAGAACTAAAAAAGTTAAACAAGCTGAAGGGCCCAAGTAAGAACGCCTCTGTCCCACCTGGGAGGGAGAAAAAAGCAATCACAAGGGGAGAGGGGTGGACCTGAGGGGAAGAATGAACGGGGGCCAGGTAGTGTAGAAAAGGGGAACCAAATCTGGTATTGGGTGAGGGAAAATGACTGAAGCCCTGAGGACCAGCAAAAAGAATGGAAAGAGGCAACATCTAGAGGTAGGAGTTTGGGGTACCCTCCAGAATGCACCAGAGACCTGGGAGGTGAGAGACTCTCAGGACTCAAAGGGATGGATGGGCCTTAGATGAAATGCCAGACAGTATGGAGAGGGAACTTATAGAGCACACCTCCAGCAGGAAGACAGGGCAAATACTGAGGGATGGGGTTGTCATCCCACAGTCACATCTCTGACCCATAATTGTTCTTGTCTGAAAGAATTACAAGGATGAAAATGGAGAGGAGCCTGAGGAAAAGGAGCTCCAGTGATAGGCCAAAAATGGAATCCAGCTCAAGGGGAGGTCCCAAGGCCTGACACTATAAACTGAGGTTATGAAATGCTCACAAAAATGGACTTATTATGACTGCCCTCTGAAAGATCCAACATGCAGCTGCAAGAGTCAGGTGTGGATATTTACACCCAAACCATGGACAGAAGCTGCTTACCCCTGTGTTTGAATTAGAAAAAAGCTGGAAGGAGCTGAGGAAGAGGGCGACCCTTTAGGAGGACCAGCAGTCTAAATTAACCTGGACTATCTAGATCTCTCAAACACTGAATTACTAACCAGGCAGCATACAACAGCTGATGTGAGGCCCCCAAGATATATACAGCAGAGGACTGCCATATCTGGGTTAAATCAGAGAAGATGCTCCAGAGACTGGTGGCTCCAGGGAGTTTAGAGGTATTCTTGGGTGGGGAGGTGGGAGTTAGGGACATCCTCATGGACAAGGGGACAGGTAGATGGTATGGTATGTGGAACAGTTGGAGGGTGTACTGGGAGGGGAATAAAATCTGGAGCATAAAGTAAATAAATAAACAAATAAAAGATTAACTAGAAAACAAAGTAATGATTTTGTGATATATGAAAATGAGGAGTAATTTGTTCTTTGAAAGTGCAATGTATGTGCTGGAGAAATGGCTGAGCAATTAAGAACTCTGGCAGCTCTTAAAAATAATGAACTTAAATCAAAATTATAATTATTCATTATTTCCACACAGCATTTAACTGTGACTAATGACATGAAAAATCATCGTTGTGATTCAACTATAGAAACCTCTAATGACAAACATACGAACAACTATAGACACCTCTAAGACAAACATACGAAAAACACATCCACTATTTAAAATCATTTCCTACTCTTTCATCAATTTACCTGAGTTAATTCCCATCAGCCACGTAATGGCTGACAACCATCTGCAATAGGATCTGATGCCATCTTCTGCTGTGTCTAAAGACAACTATGTGTATTCACATACATAAAATAAATAATTCTTCTTAAAAACAGAAAGTGTAATGGACACTTACACACAAAACAGTTGACAACATATTGACAATATAAAAATATATATTTTACAATGCTTATTTTGATAATTAAAAAATGATTAAATCTTTCACAGCCATTTTGATAAGTGTGATTTTGATTATTTCTCTAGTAGTTTTTCCATTTTTTTCTCACTATGTTATGTCTAATAATATAAAATATGAAATTATGCGTGATTGTGATTTATTTGATAGAAACCAAGGAAAGAATATGATTAAAGTGGTATATTTGACAACCTTTTTGAAAAACTTAAATGATGTTCCATCTTTAAAGAAAATTTAAAAACTCTGGTGTTGTCAAGTAAAATGTGAAATATTATATGACACCATATTATAATATTAAGACACAAAATTCCAGTGCTCTTAAAAAATAGGAGTTGGGAATCTAGGATTTAAATTATCTTTTTTCCTCATGTCTCAAAATCCACCATAGGACTCAGAAGAATAGAATCTGACATTTAAGTAACAGCTTTAGCTATTCTAAAGCTATGCTTTAGATCAAGCCAGCACCTGGAACTGGACAAGTGGAACAAGTTTTTTGGCCTCTGTCAGATTCCTGTTATTGAACCACGTGGGTGTCATGCACTTTTCATGTTCTGAAGGTTGGACCTCTACTGTAGTAGTATGAAACACAAGAAATCTAATTTGCACATACTGCAAAGAACTGTATTCCTGACAAAGCACAGGGACCTTTCCAAGTGCTACCAATCCCACAGATGTTTTCTCAGACTTCAATGCCAGCAGTTATATATTTTTGAGAAATTTCTAAATATAATCTCATGTTTTGATCACATGAATATTATCTCTTAATTCTGTTTTCATGACCACATAGAAGCAAAGATTTTTTCTGTTTTTTTTTATTAGATATTTTCTTAATTTACATTTCAAATGTTATCCTGAAATTCCCCCCTGCCCCCATCTCCCTGCCCTGTTCCCCTGCCCACCCACTCCCACTTCTTGGCCCTGGTGTTCCCCTGTATTGGGGTATATAAAGATTACAATACCAAGGGGCCTCTCCTCCCAATGATGTCCGTCCGACTAGGCCATCTTCAGAAGCAAACATATTTACTTACCTTTGACAATTGTGCACCCTATTCTGTTATGCGATTTAATTGTTTCCAAGTCAATCTCAGTTTATATTTACTTTGTTATTCATTTTAACATGAAGGCCAAGCTTCACAACTGCTACATATGTGCAGGGAGACCTAGGCCTACCTGTTAAATGTTCTTTGGTTGGTGGTTCAGTCTCTGGAATCCCCAGGGGTCCAGGTTAGTTGAGTCAGTTGGTATGCTTATGGAGTTCCTATCTGTTTTGGGGCCAGCAATCCTTCCTCATATTCTTCTGAGTCCCCAAGCTCCAATTACTGGCTGTTGGTGTCTGAATCAACCTAAGTCAGCTGCTGGGTGGAACCTCTCAAAGGACAATATCCTTCTGTTTGTAAGCATAACAAAGAATCAACATCAGTCTCAGGGATTAGTGCTTGCTCATGGGATGAGGCTGGACACTGATTGGACATCCCTCAATCACTGCTGCTTCCCTCATGCCTGCATTACTTGTAGTTAGGATAAATTTTGGGTTGAAAATTTTGTGGGTAACTTGGTGTCTTTATTGCACTACTGTGGTTCATCCCTGGCTACAGATTCTATTTCCTGAGTGTAGTGATTCAAAGCTAGGGTTATCCCCACTGATTATTGAATACCTCCCTCATCCCAGGTCTAGTCGTGGAGATGCCACCTACCTCCTCACCAATGTTAGTTGCATATTTCTATTTATTTTCATGGCCATCATTTATCATGTCCTTCCCCACAACTGGCCCTGAAACACTCCCATTCCCCTTGCCATCCACCCTTCCTTCCAGTTTCCTCTGTCCATCTGCATCTTTTGACTATTTTATTCACCCTTCTAAGTGGGATTCAAGCTTCTACCCTTGGGCCTCCCTTCTTGTTTATTTTCTTTGGCTCTGTAAAGTATAGCATAATACCTATATTTTATGACTAATATCCACCTATGTGAGTACATACCATGCATGTCCTTTTGGCCTTAGGTTACTTCACTCAGGATGATATTTTCTAGTTTAATCCATTTGCCTGCAAAGTTCATGATGTCTTTGCTCTAAATAGCTGAATAGTATTCCATTGAATATTTGTATCACATTTTCTTTCTCCATTTTTCAGCTGAGGGTCATCTATGTTATTTTCAGTGTCTGGCTATTACGACTAAAACTGCTGTGAACTCAGTTGAACAAGTGTCTTTTATAGGATGTTGGAGCATTTATTGAGTATATGACCAGGAATGTTATAGTTGGGTCTTGAGGTAGAACTATTTCAAGTTTTCTGAGAAAATTCCAAACTAATATTCAAAGTAATTGTACAGGTTTGCACTCCCATCAGCAACAAAGAAGTGTTCCTATTGCTGCACATCCTCGCAAGCCTGTGCTATGTCTTGAGGTTTTGGTCTTAGCCATTCTGATGGTTGTAAAATGGAACCTCAGAGTTGCTTTGATTGACATTGATCATTTCTTTCAGTGCTTCTCAGCCATTTGAGATTTCTCTGTTAGGAATTCTGTCTAGTTCTGTACACCACTTTTTAATTGGATTATTTGGGTTGTTTGGTGTCTAACTTTTTGTGTTCTTTCTAAATTTTGGATATTATCCCTCTGTCAGATAAAGGATTGGTGAAAATCCTTTCACAATCTATGGGTTATACTAGTGACAGTATACTTTGCCTTACAAAAGCTTTGTAGTTTCATGAACTCCTGTTTATCAATTGTTGATCTTAGAACCTGAGCCATTAATGTTCTGTTCAGGAAATTTTCTCCTTTACCAATGTATTCACAGTGATTTGCCAATTTCTCTTCTATGAGATTTAGTGTGTCTGGTTTTATGTTGAAGTCTCTGATCTACTTGTGTTTCAGTTCTATGCCTGATAATGACTAAGGATCTACATTCATTATACTACATGTAGACATTCAGTTAATAGAGCACTGTTTGTTGTAAATGTTTCTGTTTTTCTATTGAATGGTTTTGGCATCTTTATGAAAAATAAAATGTTCATAGGTATGTGGGTTTATTTTGGGGCCATCAATCAATTCCATTTATTAACATGTCTATTTATGCACCAATATCATGCATTTTAACACTATTGCTCAGTAGTACAACTTGAGTTCAGGAATGTTCTCTTTCTTTGTGGAATTTTAATGTGGTTTAGGTATCAGGGTGACTGTGGCCTCATAGAATGAGTTTGGCATTCTGTTTGTTTCTATTTTGTAGAATAATTCAAGGGGTATTATTCTTAGTTATTCTTTGGAAGTCTGGTAGAATTCTGCACTAAAACCATCTGGCCCTGGGCAATACATTCAAGGAAACTTTCAATGTTTCCTAATAAACTTTTAATTCCCCTAATAATGTTACTATTTCTTTAGGGGTTAAGGGGCTTTTAAAATAGTTTACATGATCTTGATTTAACTTTGATAAGTAGTATCTGTCAAGAAAATAGTCCATTTTGCTAAGATTTTCCAATTTTGTTGACTACAGGCTTTGAAGTTATAATTCTTTGAATTTCCTCAGTGTTAGTTATGTCTCTCCCCCCCCATTTTTTTTTTTTTTTTTTTTTTTTTTTTTTTTTTTTTTTTTTTTTTTTTTTTTTTTTTTTTTTTTTTTTTTTTTTTTTTTTTTACTGATTTTGTTTCTTCGGGTAATATTTCTTTGACTCTTGGTTTGTTTGGCTAAGGGTTTATCCATCTTGTTGATTTTCTCAAAGAACCATCTCTGATTTCCTTGATTCTTGTATTGTTTTATTTGTTTCTAACTGATTAATTTCATTCCAGATTTTGATTATTTCCTGCCATCTTCTCCTCTTTGGTGTGCTTCTTTCTTTCTTTCTTTCTTTCTTTCTTTCTTTCTTTCTTTCTTTCTTTCTTTCTTTCTTTCTTTTCCCTAGAATTTTTAGGTGTGCATTTAAATCGTTGATATGAGAACTTTCTAATTTTTTATGGAGGCACTTCATGCTATCAATTTTTCTCTTAGCACTGCTTTCATTGTATACCATAAATTTGGTTATGTTGTGCCTTCATTTTCATTGAAATATAGAAATTCTTTAATTGTTTTCTTTATTTCTGTCCTGACCCAGAGATCATTGAGTAAAAAGGTTTTCAATTTCCATGAGTGCTTAGGCTTTCCAGTGTTTCTGTTGCTGTTGAAGTCCAGCTTTAATGCATGGTTGTCTGATAAGATACAAGGCACCTTTTCTATATTCTTGTATCTGTCAAGGCCTTCTTTGTAAATGACTATATGGTCAGTTTTGGAGAAGGATCCATGAGGTGCTGTGCAGACGATATATTCTTCTGTGCTTAGGTGAAATATTCTATAAATGTATATTTGGTCCATTTGATGTATAAAGTCTATTAATTTCACTATTTCTGTGTTTAGTTTTTGTGTCTGGATGACCTGTTAGTTGGTGAGAGTGGGGTGTTTAAGTTTTCCATCATTAAGGAATGGGGTGCATTGTGATATTTAAGCTTTAGCAATGTTTCTTTTACACATGTGGGTGCTCTTGTATTTGGGATACAGATGTTCAAAATTGAAACATAATCTTGGTGAGTTTTACATTGATGAGTATGAAGTTCCTTTCCCTGTCTCTTTTTTTCCCAATTTTTATTGGATATTTTCATTTACATTTCAAATGCTATCCCGAAAGTCCCCTATACCCTCCCCCATCCCCTGCCCTGCTCCCCTACCCACGCACTCTGACATCTTGTCCCTGGCATTCCACTGTACTGGGGCATATAAAGTTTGCATGACCAAGGGGCCTTTCTTCCCAATGATGGCCAATTAGTCCATCTTCTGCTATGTATGGAGCTAGAGACACAAGCTCTGGGGGCACTGGTTAGTTCATATTGTTGTTCCACCTATTGGGTTGGAGACCCCTTCAGCTCTTTGGGTACTTTCTCTAGCTCCTCCATTGGGAACCCTGTGTTTCATCTAATAGCTGACTGTGAGCATCCACTTCTGTGTTTGCCAGGCACTGGCATAGCTTCACACGAGACAGCTATATCAGGGTCCTGTCAGCAGAATCTTGCTGGCATATGCAATAGTGTCTGCATTTGGTGGCTGATTATGGGGTGGATCCCTGGATCCAGCAGTCACTGGTTGGTCCATCCTTTTGTTTCAGCTCCACATTTGATCTCTGTAACTCCTTCAATGTGTGCTTTGTTCCTAATTCTAAGAAGGGGCGAAGGACCACATTTTGGTCTTCATTCTTCTTGAGTTTCATGTGTTTTGCAAATTGTATATTGGGTATTCTAAGTTTCTGGGCTAATATCCACTTATCACTGAGTACATGTTATGTGAGTTCTTTTGTGATTGGGTTACCTCACTCAGGATGATACCCTCCAGATCCATCCATTTTCCTAGGAATTTCATAAATTCATTGTTTTTAATAGCTGAGTAGTACTCCATTGTGTAAATGTACCACATTTTCTGTATCCATTCCTCTGTTGAGGGACACCTGGGTGGCTTCTGGCTATTATAAATAAGGCTGTCTCCTTTGATTATTTGTGGTTGAAAGTATATTTTCTTAACTATTAGAATGGCTTCTCCAACTTTCTTCTTTGGTCCATTTGATTGGAAAAAACTTTTTTCCAGTCCTTTATTCTGAGGTAATGCCTATCTTTATTGCTGAGGTGTGTTTCCTATATACAGCAGAATGATGTATCCTGTTTTCACATGTATTATTTTAGTCTGTATCTTTTTATTAGGGAATTGAATCCATTGATATTCAGAGATATTAATGTCTGGTGATAATTATTTTCTGTTATTTTGATATTGGTAGTGTGTATGAGTGTGTGTGTGTGTGTACATGTGTTTGTGTGTTTCCTTGGTTTTGCTGATATGGAATTACTTATATCCTGTGTTTTCTTGTGTTGGAGTTTTTCTTCTTGTATTTTCTGTATGACTGGATTTGTGAATAGATACTGTTTAAATTTGGATTTGTGTTGAAATATTTTGTTTTCTTTATCTATAATTATTGAGAGTTTTGCTATATATAGCAGTATATGTTGGCATGTGTAATTTTTTTCAGATGTTGCAAGACATCTATCCAGGTCCTTCTAGCATTTAGAGTCTCTTTTGAGAAGTTGGGTGTAATTGTGACCAGTTTGATGTTTTATGTTACCTGACCTTTTTCCACTGAGGCTTTTAATATTTTTTTCTTTTTCTGTAGATTTTATGTATTGATTATTACATGCCAGGAGGATTTTCGTTTCTCTTTTAGTATTATTAGTGTTCCATAAGTTTCCACAGGCATCTCTTTCTTTATATTGGAAAATTTTCTTCTGATTCTGTTGAGAATATTTTCTGTGCATTGGGACTTCTCACCTTCTTCTAGTCCTGTTATTCTTAGGTTAGGTCTTTTTATGGTATTCCAGATTTCTTAGATATTTTGTGTCAGGAATTTTTCAGACTTAGTATTTTCTTTGACTGGTATACCAATTTCTTCTATTAAGTCATCTATGCCTGAGATTGTCTCTTCCATCTCCTACATTCTGTGGTGATACCTGCTTCTGCTGTTCCTGTTCTCTTCCCCATCTCCAAGATTCCCTCAGTTTATGTTTTCTTTATTGCTTCTATTTCCATTCTCAGGCCTTGAAGTTTTATTTAATTCCTTCACTTGTTTAATTATATTTTCCTGTATGTTTTAAAGGATTCATTTATTTCCTCTTTAAAAACATTTATGGGTTTGGATGTATTGTCCTGCATTTCTTTAACAAATTTATTCATTTCCTCTTGAAAGACCTCTATCACCTTTATAAGATTGGTTTTAAGGTCATTTTCTTGTGTTTCAATTGTGTTAGGATATCCAGTGCTTGCTTTAATAAGGTAGCTGTGCTTTGGAGGTGTCATATTGCCATGGCTCCTGTGGAAATTGTTTGTTCGAAAGCCTTTAGCCATCTGGGTGGTTTTGGTCCCTAGATGTTCCTATTGTAATAGGTATTCAGAGGGGGGTGGTGAACCTCAATGGTCCTGTTGTGGCAGGCCTCTGATAGGTATCTTTGAGCTACATGGCTCTAGATCTACAGTTCTGTATGGTTTAGGAATTTCATATGATGAAGGTGGCCAGAGAGGTGGTAGGAAAATGAAGGTTTCTCTGTGCTATCAGGATGTACAGGGCAGCTTGGCTTGACCCAAAGGGCTCAGAGAAGAGGGAATATGGGTGAGGGAAGGGAAACTTACCTATGTGGTTCAGAAGTCTGATGTAAGTGGAGAAGAGGTGGTAGGAGAGTGAAGGTCTCCCTGTGATGGCAGGCTGCTGATGGTAGTTTGCCATGGTCCAGAGGCCTAAGCCAGCAGGAAAGGTAGTTGGCGGAATGAAAGTTAACATGTATGGCTTATGAGTTTCAGGTCTGATGGAGGCTAGAAGAGAGGCACCTGGGAATGGAGGTCTTCCTGGGATACCAGGCTACTCAGGCAACTTGGCTTAGCCCAGAGGGCTCAGAGAGCAGGAAGACGGGTAGAGGAAGGAGGGCTTGTCTATATGATTCAGGGATCTGATAAAGGTGGATTATAGGTAGCTGAAGAATGGAGGTCTTCTAGGGATTGCCGGATTTGGGTATTTTTATCCTTGTCTTCTTTAAGAAAAAACTTTTTAAAAATAATTTTGCTATTTTTGAACTTGTGATGCTTTTGATATTTGGAATCAACTTTTATCTCAGAGAGAGGAAATTTATCATGTAAAACATTTTTGAAAGGAACATGTATTTATTTATTTATTATTTATAATATTTATTTTGAAAGTATATTTTTATCTTCTAATAATATTGTGATACTATTATATCATGTTTAACCCTGATTGCATATTAAATATGTGAAAATATATATATATATATAAACATATATATATTTTCTACATTATATTTTCGTAGTCTATAATATATTTAGTATAATATAATCTGTCAGATTTTCTATCTACTTGCTAGGCCTACTCTAAATCACGTGGTAATAAAAAATTCTTAAATCTGTCATGTTATTTGTCAAAATGATGTTTTGGTTGGCACAAATATTGGCCCCATTCTTGCAGTTATAAACTGAGATTCAGGGAAGTACTCTATAAATTTCAGGGAATTTATATGACATGTGGAGTTATGCTTGGTTAATTACTCAGATTTTGGAACCATGCTGTAGACTTCTGATCTCCTCAGTCTCTTTATGGTTAGACATAATACCAAGTTCTGAAATGAACACTACCAGTGAATTCAGTGTATTTGGGTAGTCTTTTTATATAAAGACTAGGATATCAGTTAAGTATGGGTCTAGATTCTGTCACAGTTTTAACACTGACTTATATAATCTTGTGCACATGACATTTTAAGGGCTAGTTTCCTCACTGTCAAATATGAACATCTACTTCATGTAAATATTTTAAAACATAAATTATATAAGAATACTGTACTGATGGAATTCGTGGATGCAGACAATACCTAAAGATGATGTATAATACTGCTGTGCTTCACTCTTTGAATAACAAGGAAAAGAAGCCCTAAATCAGGTTTGCCTTCATTTATTAACCCATCTGATATATCCTGTGAGAATTTTCTTTTTTATTCTTTTTTCTTTTTTTTTTTTGAGATTATATTTACATGATTTTATTTTTCCTTTTCTTTGCTCTAAATCCTCCTACATAGCTTCCTAGGTTTCAAATTTATGGCTACAGTTTTATCAATTGCCTAAACGTTACCTGCTCAGTCTGTATAATGTTACTAGTATGTATGTTTTCAAGGCTGACCATAATTAGTTGATATACTCTTCCTTGGAGAAGACTGTCTCTCCCACTCTCATCACTGCTTATTTGATTATAGTTCATTGTATAGAGCTGAAGTCTCATGGTCTTTCCTCTATCAATTTTTGTATACGACTACGGTATTGTTCTTGTTATCTTCATATTTATGTAGTCATGTTGGTAAGATTTTATTGATGTAAATTCTAACATTCCTAGGAAACACTGTTTCATGGCAAAGTTCCTGATCCTCTGGCACTTACAACCTGTCTGTCCCTGTCTTCTGCAAGGTTCTCTAAGCCTTACATAGAGGAATATTTTGTATATATACCTATTGGAACTGAGCTCCATAACTCAGAATTTAAGTGGTTATGATTTTCTGCTATGATCTCAATCTGATGTAAAGATAATTTGCCTTGATGTGGAATTGGGACATTTATCTGTCAGTATAAGGATATATTTTTATAGATTATTGTTGGCTTTAGTATTTTGTTGTTTTAGAGTTTAATGCACTAACCATGATTTCACAAGCACTCAATAGTTAGGTAGGTTTCCATTACCAGACAGAATTTCCCTTTTGTCTGTTAGGACTTAAGTCTACTTGGAGAGCTGTTTGGTAACTGCTAAGGTATGCATACCACTACCATACCCTTACAGTTGTTGTACCTTAGTTATTATAGCTGATAAGGCAATTGTATGTTTACTTCCTTTGAAAGCTTTCATGGTACCTTCATCAAGAAGGAGATGTTAACAGAGAACCAAACCAGCAAATGCCCGTTACATCACTACAGAACAGTCCTCTAACCCCTGTAATGAATTGGCTGGATAGTTGGCCAATTATATGTTCATCTCCCACATGTACTCCATGTATTCCAACCCAGGGGATTTGATATATATTGACAAAATTTAAAATGTTTGAAGTTCCATTTTTTTCTGGACCTTAGAGTTTGATAAAGTAAGAAACACAATAAATAATTTTCACATATTAAAAGTCAGCTTATGGGGAACAGAATTCAACAGAAACACAACGTATGGACTGAGTAGTTTGGGAGAAATAGTAAGATAATCTTAAATATTAGTGTTTAATCAGATCTGAGATCTGAAAACTAATAAATGTGAGAGGAATATATACCTGGGAGTAAAGAAAAGTCTTAATACAGTAATTGGAAAAATGTCTGAAAACCAAATTTAAGTAGGATTTTATAAATATGTATGAGGTTGATAAGCTCATTCTGAAAATGTCTGAAAAACAGGGGTATGAAAAAGCTCCTTTGATTACAGAACATTAATATTATGGATTTTTATTTATTATATTTTTTATAGTTTCTCAAGGTTTCAGCTTTGATCATTTTCTCTATTTCCTTTCTATTTTTTTCACAACACTTCCATTAGATTTGATAATAAATTAAATCTTCATACATGAGAATGTATAAAATATTTGTTGAGGGAGAAGTCAAAATAAATTATTGGGGACAGAGGAAACAAAAGATCCTAAGATCACATTTTTTATTTAACAATCTAGCTGTGTGGGAACCTTATGGAATAAAATAAGAAAGTTTAATCTGAGAAGATATGTTTTAAATGGAATACAGAGACAAGCATAGATGAAAATGATGTGCTGTTGATTTTAACAAAAAAAGAAATGAGGTATGAGACAATGAATTGAAAATCTATAGATGTTAGAAAGGAAAATGAAACAGTATCACCCCTGAAGGAAGAAAGATAGCTTGACAGACAACTTGAATTTAGAAAAATTTGGGTCCTATTTCTTACTTATAGAACTTTAGTATAATAGATTTTAAATTTCTAAGGCCAGAAAGATTGTAGCAATATATTGCAATAGTAATACAAGAACTGATAATGGCATTATTTGGTGTTGTTGAATATGGTTATGAAATATTTAAAAACATTCAGATTACATATTGGTCTTTTTCCTAGAAGGTTGGAAATTTGGAGATATGTGACTGATAATGTATGGATATATCTTCCAAACTCTAAAGGATCAACAGAAGTTTGAGACTTGTCTGATATAAATATAAATTTCTTGGCCTTCTGGATTTAACAGTAAGATGCTGAATCTAAACAGCAATAATAGCAATCAATTGTGAAAGCAAGAATTTTAAAATATTCCAAAAAAATCCAAATGTTCATACAAGTTAGTCTCCTTTTCTGAGAGGTAAGAATAGCCATCCACTTATAGATAGCACTTTATACTGCAGAAATGCTTCAGCTCAGCCGCTTACATTTATATTCTCTTGAGAGGCAAGAAACCAAATTGTTTAAGTAATGGATCAATGCATTTGGACTATGTAAACCTCTTTCCATTGCCCTCTAACTGGCCAAGAAAAGTAGTCTCATTTCCATAGTGCCAATTCTTTCCAGGCAGATAAAGTTATTGCAGCTCTACTTTAGAGAAAGGGCAGCTTAAGAGATATGCTCTGTGAAGTTCAAGATCCTCTGAGCAGAGTTTATAATAAATCTAGGAAGCCATCAGACTTTAAGGACTCTGAGGAGCAACATGTCAACAAATTTGATTCAATACAGGAGAAAACCCTGCATGCCTTACTGCTGAGTGGGCACTCTAGCTAAAGTTACATTCCTCTATAAAAAGCTTTTGCATTATATATTAAAGTGTTTAGCCCACTGGAAATGCTGCCAGAGGCCTTCATATCTGGTGACCTCTAAAAATGGCAAAGAGAGTAATGAATGTTGCATCCAGCTTGTTAAAAATAATGTATCTTGTTTGCTAATAAATACTGAGTTTTATAACATCACCCCAAAGATTTGTATGTTAATAAACTCGATGTTTATCTTTCTGTGACTGTTTCATTAGAAGATAAATTTTACTAAATGTTTGCTAGCTGAAGGTTAGAGTATTTTGTTCAGTTGCCTGGAAGCAACATTAAGTGCACATGGAAAGTAATCTGCAATAATTGAAACTAACACGTAAGTATTCATCTGTGAATTAAAACCTTTTAGTGACTTCATGGCCTTCAGGAAAGTGTCTAAAGGTCTTAGTAGGACATACAGATCTCTCCTTGATCTAATTACTGTTTAGTGTTGCAGGCACAGAAGGAAGCACAAATGTAGGTGAAAGAGACAGTTAGATGTCTCTCCTTTCTAACCTCGGAGAAAGTCTGCGTGCTTGTTCCTTGATATGTCTAACAAACTGACATTTTCTACTTTCATGTTCCTAGGGTTTATTTATGTAACCCGTTTTTTGTTTTGTTTTTTGTAATTTGTATGTTTATATAATTGTCTTAGAAAAATCATTCTATAATATGATCTTTTGATAAGTTACTGATGGATTCAGTATTAAGTGCATGCTTCAGACAATGCACAGTTTCGATTTTGAGGGTACAGGTCACATAATCAATGAGAAAGAATTTCTAAGTCTTCTTCCCACTGGGCAGTGTTTATTTACTCACAACTTAGTGTTTTCTACCAGCATCTGATCTTCAACATTGCAATTTAATTGTATATTGGTTTGTTATTATTGTTGCTTTCTACTTCTGCCTTAAAATATATATATATAAAATCAATTTATTCAAACATACATTCTGTAAATATCAATAATTTTATTACCATTCAGAGGCATCTATTTAACTGCAACCCTCAACTTTGACTCCTGAAACTGGATAAACAACATCATGCAATTACAGAATGGCCTTAATGGAATTGTCACGGTAATGGTGGGATCTGAGAAAGGTTTATAAGATTGCTCATAAGGAAATAGTCCTTCTGTTTTCACATAAGCAATTGTACTGATAAAAATAGGTCTTCTGTTTCCAGAAAAACTACAAAAATACTGAGAGTATTTAGAATTAGTTTTCTCATAAACTGAGAGTTTTGACATAAAATGAGATTATGGTATCTATGAAAAACTATATTTTTTCCTTCATATTTTTTTATTTTTATGTTTATGACAATATTTAAAACTCAACAGATGTGAAGCACAGATTCTATTACTTCTATTTTGAGTTTGTATGAGTTTTATTAAACATAAACTTAGAAATTGTTGAGGCTGCAATTAAAAATGAAAAAAAAAATGTATTTCAAGACATAGTTTGGAAGATAATAACAGTTGCTATGCAAGCATGAGAACCTATGTTCAAATATCCAGTGTGCATGTGGAGGAAAATTGTGCATGATGGCAGAAACATGTCAGCCCAGTGCTGGAATAAAATAATCACAAAAACAGGAGGACTACTCAGGATTGCTGGTCACCCTGTATAGCCACCCTGCCTCAAAAAAAAAAAAAAAAAACCCACAAAACAACAGCAACAACAACAACAACAAAAACATAAAATACAAGTTCAGTGGGAGACTATATTTTAAATGAATAGGTGAAAAGTGTAGCACTACGAATGCTATGTTCTGCCCTCTGTGTACATGGGTACACATCTCTGACATGCACATATATAATTCTGTCATATCTTGATGTCTGACTTGGAAAATGTATCTTAGCATTAGAGTTACTCACTTTTCTTATCCACAAAGTAGCATTTCCTTCCTATATTTTTACTGTGTCTTGTTTCTTGATTTGAGACAAGATACAGCCTGGGCTGGACTTGACCTTATTATCTGCACCTGATTCAGAGCTATATGGAAGGTTAGAGTTTTCTTTTTTGCAACTAAATGATAACAGTATTTGGTTCAGTGTCTGTCAGATTAAATTTTAATTTTTTAACCATAGGACTGAGCACAGGGACTTTAATGGAGTAGTTAAGGGAAGGACCAGAGGAGCTGAAGAGCCCTTATCTGGCATTAATGGGAAGGGAGGCCCTTGGTTCTGTGAAGGCTTGATGCCCCAGTGTTCTTCTTTGGGAAAGGTCTTTAATTTTCTCTGGAAGATAGTATTAGCTGTAAGTTTCATGTGTTTTAAAAGAAGTTGCCAAAGAAGCTTTTCTATAAAATTTAGGATACTTTATATAGGAAAATTGATGATTTCTCTAGTCTCTATAGACCCTATAGGTACTAAGATCCAGAAAAGGAGGAAAGTGTCTGAGCAATAAATGGCTCACTATTCACCTACTCAACTCCTCACTTAGATAACTTTAAATCTAGTACACTTGGATCGCTTCACACTATCAGTGTGCTTCCAAGGTTGATTACATTCATTTTAGTTTATTCTTGAAAAACTGGTTAACCTTAATGGTTCTAAATCAGTAGTTCTCAACTTGTGGGTTGAGACTCCTTTGAGGGGTTGAATGTTCCTTTCACAGGGGTCGTCTAAGACCATTGAAAAACACAGATATTTACATTACAATTAATAACAGTAAAATCACAGTTATGAAGTAACAACAGAAATAATTTGATGGTTAGGGTTCACAACAACATGAGAAAGTACATTAAAGAATCACAGCATTAGGAAGGTTGAGAAGCACTGCTCTCCAGGCAGCACACATAGGCTACTGAGTTCACACTGAGACTTCATTTTACTTATATGCAAAATGGAAATAGGAGAGATGTCTCTTCATAAGACTGAAAAGGAACTGGGCAGCGGTAGCACATTCCTTTAATCCCGGCAGTAGGGAGGCAGAAGCAGGTGGCTTTCTGAGTTTGAGGCCAACCTAGTTTACAGAGTAAGTTCCAGGACAGCCAAAGCTATATAGAGAAACTCTGTCTCAAACAAACAAACAAGCAAACAAACAAACAAGACTGTGAAAGTGATCATTGAGAATATGCACAGTGCTATAATGATCAGTTTTGCTAACTTTCCACAAACAAAAGTAATATGGGAAAATAATATAATTGAAAAAATACCTTCATGTTTATAGGCAAATTTTCAGGACATTTCTTTATTGACTGATGTGAAAGGACCCAGCTCTCTGAGCAATGCCATCCATTGGCAGCTAGTCCTAATTTATATAACAAAGTAGGATAAGCAAGCCATGTTGAGAGTAAGTAAGCAACATTCTTCCTGGCTCCTCCTTGATTGGGGCAGATTCATCCGTGGGCAGGTGGATCTGCATGCTATAAAAAGGTGAAAGTCAAGAAGAAAGGAAGAACAAAGAGTGGATGTTTTATTCCTAATTAGAAGGGGGAACAAAATAATCAAGGGAATTAGAGAGTTGTAAGGACTTTGGAGGAAAAAAAAAAAGATGGGGAGGGGAAAATGGGGGAAGAATCAGGTATGGGAGTAGATGGAGGAGATATACAGAGGGTCAGGAAATTGAACAGAGTTATGTAGCAATGGGGGATGGGGAACTGGGGTTAGTAACAACAAAGTCCCAGATGCCAGGAAAGCAAGAGCCTCCCAGAAGCACACATGGATGACATTAGCCAAAATACCCCACAAAAGTGAAGGAGAACCTGTGGAGACCATATCTAGAGTTTAACCATGGCACCCCAGTTGAGTGATCGGTCTACCCACCCATCTCCAAAATTGTAACCCAGAATTGCTCCTGTCTAAAGGAAATACAGGGAAGAAGAGACTAACGGAGACTGAAGGAAAGTTCTTCCAGAGACTGTCCTACCTGGGGATCCATCCCACATGCAGATACCAAATCTATATACTATTGCAGATACAAAGAACTGCTTGCTGACAGGAGCCTGATACAGCTGCCTCCTGAGAGGTTCTCCCAGATCCTAAACAATACAGATGCAGATGCTCCCAGTCAACCATAGGACTGAGCACAGGGACTTTAATGGAGTAGTTAAGAGAAGGACCAGAGGAGCTGAAGAGCCCTTATCTGGCATTAATGGGAAGGGAGGCCCTTGGTTCTGTGAAGGCTTGATGCCCCAGTCTAGGGGAATGCTAGGGCAGTAAGGGGGAAGTGGCTAGACGGGTGGGGGAACACCCTCATAGAAGCAGGTTAAAGGGGTATGGGATAAGGGTTTTACAGCGAACCCAGGAAAAGGAATGATATTTGAAATGTAAATAAAAAACAATAAAAATAAAATAAAATAAAATAAAATAAAATAAAATAAAATAAAATAAAATAAAATAGGCAGGCTTTGCAAGCCATGTGGAACAAATCAATAAGGAGTGTTCCTTCATCATTTCTGCTTTAATTCCTGTCCAGGTTACTACCTCAAATTTCTGCCCTGACTTTTCTTAGTGACAGATTGAGATCTGAGAATTTTAAGATAAAATAAACATTTTACTTTCCAAGTTGCTTTCTGTTTTATCACAGCATTAGAAACAAAACTAAGACAAATATCATTTCATAAGCATTAAGCACCGATTGGTCATTCAATAAACAATAACATATTTTCTGATAAAAATGCTTAGATAGTTCCAGGTTGTTTATTTATTTGAGACAGGATCACACTATGTATATAACCCTGGCTGTCTTTAAAGGTTCTATGTAGACTTGATTTTTCATTAAATAATAAAGGTCTGTCTACCTGTGACTCCTAAGTGGTGGGATTAAAAGACTGTACAACCTTCTCTGTATACACATGGTGGTTGGAAAACGTATAACCCCCATAGGGTCTTGTGTTTTAGTGCTTGGTCTCCAGTTAGTGGAACTGTTTGGGAAGGATTAGGAGTTGTGGCCTTGTTGGTGTAGGGACATACTTGTTGGAGGAGGTGTCTCACTGGAGGTGGGCTTTCTGGTTTCAAAACTTCACACCAGTCCCAGTTTCTGTCTGCCTGTAACTTGTTAATCAGATTTCAGCTCATAGTTACTATTCTTGTGGTATGCCTGTCTGCCTATCGTGTTTACAGACCAAAGCTCTGAAATTGTAAGAATCGTCTAATTAAATGTTTCCTCTTATAAATTGCATTAGACGTGGTGACTCCTCATAGCAAAAGAAATGTAACTAAGATAAGATGTATTACTATTATTATTATTAATTACAAGTATAATTCACTGCATGTTCTTTGTCTTTTAAAGTTTATTTTTCATGAGTTATATTTTTTGTACAAAGGTATTTCATAATGACATTCTTGTGCATTGAAATTAGGATTTTACACATCGCTAGGCAAGCATTCTATCATTGAATTTTATCCTCAGTACCCCTTTTCTACCTATTTTGAGACACTATCTCTAAGTCTCCAAGCTTCTCCTTAAACTCATTCGTTAGCTCAAACAACCCTTGAATTATAATCTTCCTGACTCAGCTTCTGAAGTAGCTTGAAATACAGGTCTCTGGCAGCATGTCCAGATTTACACTATTTTTTATTCAAGTATATCATGTATTTTGAACATATCCCCATTCTTTACTTCCTATATTACCTTATTTTGAAGCTTATGAAAATAAAATGAGTAAACAAAGAAATATTCTTTATAAGAAAAACATGCCACTTTTGTCCACATAACACTTTGGTAAGATTTTCTGATATCCCCTATTCTTGGTTAAAAGTGGTAAGATAACAACAGATCAATTGCTAATCCTAAAAATAAACATTAGAAACCAGTTAACAATAGTCCTTATTCCAATCTCACAATAGCAATTCTGTGGATTAGTTACAACTAAAAATATTGTTTGCAGTATCTTATTACTGACAACATGCAAATGGAAACTTTTTCTCCAGGGAGCTTTAATTTCATGATTTTATTTTGTTTTAAGACAGGGTCTTGTGCATCTCAAGCTGGCCTCAAAGGTTTTAACATCTTGGCCTTCCTAATTCTACATTCCAATAGGAGCCTCACAGGCAGAGATCCCCACAGCCAGCTCCAGAGCTTGATTTTCTTACAAAATTAATTATTTTCTGTAATCTATTTTGAATATCAATTATAATTAGAAATCATGCAAATAATAACATTATATGTATGTATGAAATTGTTAAAGAACAAGTCCAAATAATAAAAGAAAGTAAATAATAATAATAACAGTGGCTACCGCAAATGACACTGCAAAATGTCACAAAGTATGTGTGATCTTTGTCCTTTACTTTCTTGTGATATATTAATTTCTATAAATTTAATTATACATGTAGTAGAAATTTAATCAATTTTTGTGTCTTGCCTGTCATTATTCTGTATAATCTACCAAATAATATATTAAAATGACTGAAGTGAACGCCAAATTAAGCCATTAATACTACAAAATTTCATCATTATTTGCCCCAACATTATTTCTGAATTCTCCATTTCTCAAAATGGATAGTTCATAATGATGCTATATGAAGCATCAGCATATATTATTAGGCAATTGGTTAACTTGTAAAGAGTCACGGAGACATATCAAATTTCTTCTTAAATTCTCTTCAAGGATAAGTCTTTCTACTACTTACATACCATAGTCAAGGATTTAGGATAACTTCTGCTGCTTTCTGTGCAACTTTGGACAGAGTAATCAAGCTAGACTGTTTCTGGTTCATTTCTCAACAACCATTCCTTTCATGAGACTCTGTTGTCAATTGAGTCATCACATAGTAACTGAGTAGCAGATGTTTTAATGTCTTGGAACCTCTTCTTCTCATCTCCAACCATGTGTTCTGGCCACATTAACTTCTTGATTACAGCTTCATGAGTTATCCTGATCAAGTAGACAGCTGTCTCAGAGACATTGAGAGATATGTTTTGGAATTTCTAGAAATAGAAAGCATACAGTGATAAAAAGAAAGTATGTCTTTTTGTCTCAAACACATTTTCTCTCATTCCCTATAGACTTTATTTAGAAACAAAGACTTGAATTCTCCCTTTTGAAAAATAGTTTCTGTCTTATTAGGTACCTATACTTGGACAGATTACACCTTGAAGATTAGGAAGGAGCTCATATATCAAATGATATAAGTAGTTATTATCACAAATACATATTCTATCACATGATGTCATAGAACAGAGTTGCTATACCCATTTATAGGTGATAAAATTAATATTAAAGAGATGTGAATAAAGTGTTAAATTTTTCAAATTTTATTTTTCATTTATTTTATTTTATTGACACTATGGAAAAAATAGCCAATATTAGGAAAAAATTTTTTAAAATCAGCTTTGATATTTGCAGCTTACAGCAGTGTGCATATATACATGAAGACGTACAGTAAATAAAAGGGACTAATTTAACATAATATGAGGTAACCCTTTAACAAGAGTGTCATTTGATTTCAGAATTGCTTAAAGTTCTTCCTTATAAAAAGCTTGAATGGAGTGCAGCAATTTTCACAAATTATGATGAAATATGGAAGAAAACTTCAAGCACATGATTAATATGTTCCTTTTTTAAGTCTTCAATTTATTCAATTGCTAACCCATAGAGATATTTAGAAAGACTTGATTTAATATTTCTTTCACCTATGAAACTGTTCATAGCAATAGGTTCTCATCACATTTTTCTTTTATTCTATAATGAGTATTCATAATGACATCTGTCTTCATCAAAGCTACAGAAATGAAATCAAAGCCAAGGAAATATATCCTGTTCTTTTCACATTATGTGTTGTGTTTTTGTCTACTTTGGCAGTGTTACAAAAATTGAGCAATCTGCACATAAGTATTTCTTTATATGATTATCCTATATTAAACACATATTGTTTGTTTGCCTATCTATTCCATTCTATGGAAAATATTTTCCAGATTTGTCTTTATTTGTTACAACTGTCTAAATATAGGTAGTTGTAAAATATATAAGAAATGGAATTTAAACACTCAAGTAGAAACAGAGAGGCATAAAGTTTCGAGAGATCATTCATTTCTTTCTTTTAAAACATGTTTGCATATTTGACATTCACATTTATTAATTTATTTTACTTGTGACCAATGATATTGAATAACACCTATACTGAACTATCTTATGAAATAGTATATTGATGTAAAATACCTAATGAAATCAAAATAATGAGCTGGGCATGGTGGTACACACCTTCCAGCACTCGGGAGACAGAGGCAGGAAGTTTTCTGAGTTTAAAGCCAGCCATGTCTACAAAGTGAGTTCCAGGACAGCCAGGGCTATACAGAGAAACTCTGTCTCAAACAAACAAACAAGAAATAAAAATAACCAAATATTATTTTAGCATCAAAACACATTCTATTGAATGTTGACTTTTGTCCTTAGCTATAGGTTGTGGAAAGGAAATTAATTTACATGAACCTTAGTTTATATCTTGCTAATTATTGTTTCTTCAGCTCCCACTATAAGTTGTTATGTTATTCTGTAACATAGCTTACTACTGCCTGGTAATTTTCCATATCTAACCAAAAATGAAGACCACATTTGATTCATATAGTAATGAATACAGAACATAATGAAAATCAGCATTTTAGGACCAACATACATATGTATGATAAATCTTAGCTTTGTGTTTTGTAATATAAATCAACCCCAACATATGCTTCAGATATAGCATTTCAGACTACCAAGAGAACTGAAATAAAATAACTCACTACTGTTTGGGTGAAAGTATTCTAACAAATAGATTTAGAATTGGCCTTGTCATCCCAAAATACTGTGTCCTGAAATTAGTCCAATACTTTTTTCAGAAAATGCAAAAAAGAAAAAATTAGTGCTTCCTTTTTCATTATATGTGTATGTATATATGTATGTATGTATGTATGTATGTATGTATGTATGTATATGTGTATGTGTGTATGTATGTATATATGTATAAATATTTATTGCCTCATGGTTTAAGTCAGGCCTAGAGATATTTCCTTTGGCACCATGTTTTATTTTAAAAATGTTATGCTGATTTGTTTTCCTTTTTATTTTTATCTATTTACATAGGAAATGTTGCCTTCTGTCCCTCCCCATAGAGTCCCTCCCCATATCACCTACCCCTTCTCCTCTGAAAGGGTAAGGCCCCCCGGGTATCCCTTCACCCTGGCTCATCTAATCTCCAGGAGTCTAGGCACATCCTCTTCTACTGAGGCCAGACAAACAGCCCTGTCATGGAAAGGATTCCAAAGACAGGAAACAGATTTAGGGACAGCACCAACTCCAGTTGTTCAGGACCCACATAAAAACTAAGCAGCACATATACTACATATATGTGGGAGACCTAGGTCCAGCCCATGTATTCTCTGAGGTTCAGTGTTTGTGCCCCCCCCAAGGGTCCAGGTGAGTTGACTCTGTTGGTATTCCTGTGGAGTTCCTACCCCCTCCAAAGATGCAATCCTTCCTCCTGTTGTTCAGTAAGAGTCTCCAAGCTTCTCCCAATGTTTGGCTGTGGGTGTATGTATCTGTTTCAGTCAGCTTCTGTGTAGAGACTCTCTAAGGCCAAGCATAACAAAAAATCATTAATAGCTGATTTGTTTTCTAATGACAGAAAGAGGATAGATTTGAGTAAGAGGGGAGGATGAAAGAGTGAAACAACCATAATCAATGTGAACAGAATGGGAGGGTAGGGGATTTCAGAGGGGAAACCAGGAAAGGAGATAACATTTGAAATGTAAATAAAGAAAATATCTAATAAGAATATTATATATATATATATATATATTTCAGAGCAGGCTCATCTGCGTGCTCCACTGTGCTGCCCTGGGAAGGCACAGGTCTCACTCTCCAAAGTGCTACAAGCTGTAAAACTATACCAGCTCTCCCTCTCTTGCATCTTAGGGGCTGGCTCACCCATGTCTTTGCCATCAGGGCCAGCTCCACTGTGTCACCTAGGCAACATGCAGTGCTTTGCTCTCCCAACTGCTTCTGGTAGTATGAGGGGATGGGGGAGAAAATCAGCTGCACAGCCATGCTACCTCAGGGTAGAAGAGTGGGTGGGCCAGCTATCTTACACTAGCCCTTTAGGAGAATCATCTATTCCCTTTCCACCAGAACCAGTTTGGCTGTGCTGCTCAGTCGAGATGCATGCCGAGTGAAGATGTATGGATTGAGGGATATCCTGTAGGATATAAGATATACTAAAACATCCCAAGATGGGATGTTTTATATGCTTTGTTATTTTCATTGTTTGTGTGTGCTTTGTTATTTTGTGGGTTACAAGGGCAAAAGGCAAGAATGAGGGGATCATGGGGAAATAAGCAGGGTTGAGGTGAATGATATAATATGCAAAGAATTAATAAAATGTAAATATACTACATGAAAACCTATTACATATATATTCTTTTCATGTCAAATCTAATTCTTAATTAACTTTGGCTTAATCCGTTAAAATATTTAAAAATTGAATGCAGCTCAATTGAAGCTTATTTCAGATTTCATACATTAAACATTTATGCCAATAAGAAACTTATTAACACTATCAAATCATTTTCAATCATTTCCAGATGGCACTTTGTTATAAACCACTAAAATAACCATAGTGTGCTATTAAAGTTCTACTTAATATCATAGGTTTTAGCACAAAATATGACTGTTTTGCAAAACACGCAGATTTCTTTAACCTGAAGAAATGTACATATTTAGCACACTGGACTGTCTTGTATTCATTTTTTGATCATTCATTAATGTAATGGATAAGTTACTCTCAAGTTGTTTTCTCCTTTTTCAGATTAGAAAATATTAGATACCTCAAGCTTGTTTAAGCCTCACAGTGGAGATGGTTGAGTTCTCATTGCTATAAAGTATTTATTTCTAAACTAACTACCATATTATAAAAATGTAGTCAGTACAATAAAAAAGAAAAATCAGCATCCTCAGGGAATTTCTACATTTACCAAGGTTTTCATATGATTTTTCATAAAACTTTCCTAATATTGAGGTCACTTTTTCTCTTTAGAAGGTCTTGAACCAGTTGGGAAGTAACTCAACAGAAAAGCTATTTGAAGTTTTTATCTTAGTTCATCCTTATATGAATACATTGAGAAAATTAGAAAACATAGTTTCAAATTTTTTTCTTACAGTAAATATAAGTAAATATGACTTAAATTTCCCGGTGACATGCTTTTGCTTTAGAATTTTCCTTTACTTATTAAATAAATAATAAAACTTTGACTATTTTCTTTTTATCTAATAAACTCTGCATAATAGCTGAATGGAAATGCTAATATGATTTCCTTACTTTATTGGTGTTCTCGTGCTATTGACTGTAAATTTCAGGTTATTATGGTTGTTACTTCCACTAACTGCAGTTCCAGCTGATATATAAACACCTATGGATACATAAAGATGTTTACTTTGAATGAAAAAAATAGGAAGCTCTTAAAATAGAAAATAAGATTTAGTCGCTATAAAGAAAAAAAAAAGATTTAGTTAAATATCCTGATTTCAAAAATTTAAAGTTATATGATCAGCGATAAATGACCTTATATGTATACAAATACAGTAATTAGATATATACCCTGACACCATTTCCACTGAGTACATTCAAAACACAGAGTATGTTCTGAAGTAAATTATGAGTAAATCATTGTTTATTTATATATTATGGCAGGATATAATATTCAGAATATGCAAATAAAATCAACAAATAAACAACGACATAAATGCAAAATTAAGAAAAGGGAAGGGGTGGATAAATGGTTTAGGGGATTTTAACACTTGCTGCTCTTCCAGAGGACATGAGTTCAGTTCCCAATATCCACTTCATGCACCTCACAACTGCCTATAATTTCATCTTCCAGGAATCCACCACCGTTATGGCTTCTGAGGTTAAATGTGATCGCACGTGTATGATCACTCACACACTCACAGCACGTATTCAGACACAGATATATAAACATAAATAAAAATAAACACGTTAAAATGAAAAAAAAATGATTTAAAATATATGTGTCTACCAAATAAGATATACAAATCTTCAGGAAACTCATGAAAATTATTTAAAATTCTTAATAACTAACAAGTTGTGAATCTAAACAACAGTGAGATACTACTTTATTCCTATTAGGATTTCTAATTTCAAAAAGTAGGAAAAAAAGACTTAACAAATGTGCTTACTTGTTTCATGACAATTTGAAGCAAGCTACAGTCACTGGGGAGGAGGGAGACTCAGTTGAGAAAAATGCCTGAGTTAAGTTGGTTTATAGGAAGGCCTGTAGGGTATTTCCTTAATTAGTAATTGATGAGAAAGGTCTAGTCCATTAGAGGTAGAGCCACATGTAGACTGTTCATCCTGGGTTCTATAAGAAAGCATACTGAGCAAGCCCCTTCACAGCCACTGCATCAGCTCCTGCCTCCAAGTTCCTGTCATGTTTCAGTTCTTGTCCGGATTTCCTTCAATAATGAACAGTGATGTGGAAGTATAAGCCAAATAAATCCTTTTCTTTCTGAGTTGCTTTTGGTTATGGTATTTCATTGTAGCAATAGAAACCATAATAAAGACACAAGAATATGGAAAATTTAGGTTCATTACATACTTTTGTTATGGATATATAATAATTTAGCCAAAATAGAAAGCATTAAAATCTTGAAAACAATTTTAAAAACTTATTTGAAAGCATTGAAAAGAAATACTCAATTATTTTTACATTCATGTTGTGCCAGCGTATTCACAATGATAAAAATAGTGATTCTCAACCTATGGGTCACTGCCTCTATAGCAAACTTCTACCCCCAAAATTATTTACATTATACTTCATAATAGCAGAAAAATTGCAATAGAAAGTAAAATAATTTTAATATTGGTGTCACAATATGAGGGTCTGTATTAAAGGGTCACAAGATTAGAAGAGTCTAAAACTGATGGTCAAAAGTTATTTAAAAACCATTTCCAGAGACAAATGTGGATAAATAAAATACAAAATACAGATTAGGTAATTTTAGGAAAAAATGGCTCGCATAGGCTCATATATGAATGCTTAGTCACCAGGTACTAGAACTCCTTGAAAGTATTAGAAGGATTAAGATGTGTGAACTTATTGGGGAAGTGCAGCACTTGAGAGGAGTTTTGAGATATCTAAATCTCATGCCAGGCCCAGTCTCTTTCTCTGTCAGCTACTTCTTTAGACTATGAATGTCATGTGTGCCACCATGTTCTATACCATAATTATAATGAACTAAACCTCTGAAACTGTAAGCAATTTTGCAATGAAAAACTTTCTTTTATTAGAACTGCCTTGGTTATGGTGTCTCTTCACAGCAATCAAACAGAGACTCAGTCCACAAAATATATTGTTGTTCAGTTATTAGAAGTCAACTTTAACTTTTACCATATCATTCATGGATGTTGAAGGTATTAACCTATATTTAATAAACTTACTATATATAGGCAATATGGTAAGATTCTATTTATAAGAGATGGATAACACTGTCAATTTTAAAAAAAAGAAATTAAAATATAGTTTGTAAAGGACAGAGTGAACAGAAATAAGAAGTTATTTAATGGGTACAGAATTCACTGTAGAAAGAAGAAGAAAATTGTTCAGGAGTCTGGGAGAGTTAGTATTTACACAATCATCTGAATGTCTCAGAAACATAAATGAAAGTAAATGAACTTAATGTTAAATATGCAAAGTTCTGCCTGAATAATTTTGAGACACAGATGAAAACTATGAGGAACTTAAATGTATATGTGTATGGATCAATAAGGAAATAGCCTCAGAGGCAAAACTGAACTGTGTTCCTATGGCCTTATTAAAATAATGCAAATAACCTTGAAAGATTATATGTGTGTCCGCCAAGTGGTATTATTCAACCAAATATTAAATCTGAATGTATTATATGTGAATGAATGAATTATATCAATATATTCAACTAGCATGCTCTTTCTGAGTGAAAATTTGAGCAGTGATTTTCAAATAAATTAAATAGCTGGTTCAGATTCATAACTATATGCAAAATTTAATATCTTGTATACAAAATCATTTATTAACTTCTATAGCTAAACTAGATTAGGATTAATTTCATGAGTATTACGGGCTTGACTGTGCATGACAATTCAAGCCCTTGGAAGACAGAGACAGGGTGATCAAAGAGTTCAGACAACCTGAGCTTCACAGTCAAACTTTGTCTTTCATTTTGGATAAACACAACACATAGTCAGAGACTCACAGTCAATGGAAAGTAAGAAAGTGAATGTGGAGTATCAAACAGAATTTTGCACATTTGGGAAGTTGCCAAAATAATTTACACTTGTACTTCATTGTTCTCTTTGCAGTCACATATTTCCAGCTTAATGAAAGAATGATTCAGAATGCATCATTCAAGAGCACAGATGGATAACATATTGCTTAAAAAACAAAACATTTTTTCACAAACATTAAAAAATAGCACACATATACACACAATCAGACACACACACATACACAATTTGAGCTATTTTCCCTTTTTTTCATTTTTTATTGGTTATTTTATTTATTTTTATTTCAAATGTTATCCCACTTGCCAGTTTCCCCTGTGCAAGCTCCGTATCCCTTCCTCCCTCCCCCCTGCCTCTATAGGAGTGCTCCCTAGCCACCCACCCACTCATGCCTGCCTCAGCTCCCTAGGATTCCCCTATCCTTGCTCATCAAGGGTCGCCCCTCTTAGTGATGCTAGATAAGGCCCTCCTCTGCTACTTATGCAGCTGGAGCCATGCATAGCCCCTGTGTACTCTTTGGTTGGTGGTTTAGTCCCTGAGAGCTTTGGGGGTCTTATTGGTTGATAATGTTGTTCTTCCTATGAGTTTGCAAAACTCTTCAACTTCTTCATTCCTTCTCTTAACTTCTCCATTAGGGTCTCCATGCTCAGTCAAATGTTTGGCAGAAACTAAAGGAAAGACCATCCAGAGGTATTATCTCTAAGTGATGCCAGAAATGCAAAAATAGTAATGAAGGCTCAGATTTATAGTGGATAATAATTTTTCTTTGAAACAAATGATGTGTGTGTGTGTGTGTGTGTGTGTGTGTGTGTGTGTGTGTGTGTCAGAGGATATAACTATTTGTTTAGAAAAATTTCATTCCAACTCCTGTTAAAGATTACTTTTCTTAAAATATTAAAAGAGGGAAAGGTATTTAGGGGGCTACTGCCTGTGGTCAATCTACATTACAAACTGGGTCCTCTGGAAGATGGTCTCTGGGGCTAAAACGAGAAACTAGGGTGGAGAAGAGACAAACGCCAAATAGACACATTCTGATCAAAGCATCTAACTTTATTTAGGGTTCTCCTTCCAACTCAATTCTTCAAGGATCTAGAAAAGACAATTAGCAAGTTCATCTGGAATAACAAAAAACCGAGACTAGCTAAAACTCTTCTCAACAATAAAAGAACCTCTGGTGGAATCGCCATGCCTGACCTCAAGCTGTACTACAGAGCAATCTTAACAAAAACTGCATGGTACTGGTACAGCAACAGACAGGTAGATCAATGGAATAGGATCGAAGACCCAGAAATGAATCCACACACCTATGCTCACCTGATCTTTGACAAGGGAGCTAAAACTATCCAGTGGAAAAAAGACAGCCTTTTCAACAAATGGTGCTGNAAGGGGTCTTCAACCCTATAGGTGGAAGAATAACATGAACTAACTAGTACCCCTGAGCTCATGTCTCTAGCTGCATATATAGAAGAGGGTGGCCTAGTTGGCCATCAGTGGGAAGAGAGGCCCCTTGGTTATGTAGACTTTATATGCCCCAATACAGGGGAACGCAGGGGCCAAGGGGTGGGAGCGGGTGGGTAGGGGAGCAGGGCCGGGAGGGGGGAGGGTACAGGGAACTTTCTGGATAACACTTGAAATGTAAATGAAGAAAATATCTAATAAAAGTTGAAAAAATAAAAAAAAGAGAGAGAGAAGGCCCCACCCCAGTCAGTTCTGAGCAGGCACCTGGAATTTGGTATGGAGCCTGAAGTACTGTGGGATGTCCCAGCTGTAGGCAGGTGAACTGGGCAGAGCCATGGTCCAGGGCACTCTGGAATGTCTTGGCCCTGGGAGATGCACACCAACAGACAGCAGGGAACCAGAGTAGCTCAGGTGCAATTTAGCAAGACAATGAAAGCCACACAGGTACACAGCCTGGAGCAGGCTGGTGGAGGAGGGACATTACAAAGGTACAATGAAGAAGAAGAAGAAGAAGAAGAAGAAGAAGAAGAAGAAGAAGAAGAAGAAGAAGAAGAAGAAGAAGAAGAAGAAGAAGAAGAAGAAGAAGAAGAAGAAGAAGAGAAAGAATATCTCCAATTTTTCTTTGATGATTGATGTTATAAAAGACCACCAAGGAGGTCAGTGTGACTGCAGTGGCAGGAAGTTATTCTGGACAAGGATCAGATCATATAGCACTTTGTGAATAATTATGACAACTTCTAAAATGTAAGTTCTTTTAAATTAAGTCATATCACTTTATCATATATTTATTATGAATAAACAAAAATGGTTTTGATACACAGATTCTAGTTTTTTGTAGTTACAGATAACTATAATGTATATATTCTCATACATTGTAGCTTATTTTGGTATAAATCATATTTATCTATGAATGCATAAATATATGAAAATATCTAGGAAACATACACACAACTAGCATCATATAACATATTATTATGTACACTAATGTAATGTTTAAGTAAAAATATAGTTAAGGTAGGGTTATGGAGATGGTTAAGTCATCAAAGTCCTTGTATAATGACAAAAGAAACCTTATTTCAAAGCCTCTGTAACCACATAAGTAGCTGGATACACCATTATTCTAGTTTGCTTTCCTTTGTGGTTAATAAACATGGAATAAGGCAACTTGGAGAAGAAAGTGTTTATTTCAATATACAGTTTACAGGTTACATTTCATCTGTGAGGAAAGTCAAACCAGGTACTGAAGGCAAAAACTGAAGGTAGAGACCGAATCAGAAACTATGGAATCCTCCTTTCTGCCTGCTTTCTTATACTTCTAAGGAAACCTAGTGTACTGGCTAGTTTTTGTGTCAACTTGACACAGCTGGGTTATCACAGAGAAAGGAGTTTCAGTTGGGGAAGTGCCTCCATGAGATCCAGCTGTGGGGTATTTTCTCAATTAGTGACCAAGGGGGAAAGGCCCCCTGTGGGTGGGACCATCTCTGGGCTGGCAGTCTTGGGTTCTATAAGAGAGCAGGCTGAGCAAACCAGGGGAAGCAAGCCAGTAAAGAACATCTCTCCATGGCTTCTGCATCAGCTTCTGCTTTCTGACTTGCTTGAGTTCCAGTCCTGACTTCCTTTAGTGATGAAGTGTAAGCTGAATAAACCCTTTCCTCCCCAACTCCTTCTTGGTCATGATGTTTTGTCTAGGAATAGAAACCCTGACTAAGACACCTATCTAGGATTGTCCCTGCTCACAATAAACTGTTACCTACCAAGTTTAGTATTAATAAAGAAAATATCCCATACACATGGCCACAAGCTAAGCTGATAGGGGCAATTTCCCTACTGAGGTTCTCTCTTGCCAAATTTTAGTTTATCTCGCTTACAAAAAATAACCAGCACAAGGATTATTTCACCTTACATTTACAGTTCATCATGAGGAAAGACAGACAGGAGCTTATGGCTGCAATTGAAACAGAGATTATGAAGGAACATCGGTTCACATTTAATTATCTTCAATCCTTTCATTTAAACATATTAATTTTTGTTTATTTTGTTTTGAAATTTTAATACTTGTGTGCTTTTGGAATCAAAGTGTTTTTGCAGGATGGGATTATTTCTCTCCTAGAAAATTTGGAGAGCACACACAACAAATAGATTATATCTTTAGCACAGAAAAAAAAAAAAAAAAAAACAAGGAGGTGCTTATAATAATTCTTCTTTAAAGGCTACATAACTGTGTAGTGTTAGTCTGGGAAGAATGATAGAAAAATAAAAGGACAAAAATTAATTATTTCCTTAGATTTTTTTTCATTCCCTTGTGCTTGGCAGCCATTGTTGTTCTATGGGGTAATATTACTTCAACTCAATCAGTAGTCCATGTAGTTCATTCACATTGAATCAATGAAGTTAGATTCTTACATAATAGACTCATAACAATAAATTCAAATAAGTGGGAGTTGAGGTATTGTGATTTTAAAGTCTGCTGTTACTACAATTCTTGCTATATTTTACTTAAACTTTTAACAGCTAAAGTATATTTACTCAAATTTTACTATTCATACTATTATATGCATATTATTATATTATACTAATATAATATATAATATATTAATGTACTATGCATATGCATGTGCATATGAAGAATAAAATTATTATTAAATACTGTTATATAAACAATAATATATAATAATTTGTTTGTGTGGATGTGAAATAATAATACATAAAATATACTGTCTTTTCTAAAGACCAAAATTCAACAAAATATTTTGTCTTTAATCTGAACCATAGATATCCACCTATTCCTCTCATGTAACTTCTATTTCTAATACTTTGGTCTTTATCTCTTAACTTTCTACTTGTCTCTTTCCATGGAAAGTAAGTAATACTAGTAATTCTATTCTGTTTGTGTATGTACATTTTTTCCCATATATAAGAGGAAAAAAATGCAGTTTGCTTTCTTCGGTGTCTTGCTTATTCTACTTAGAAAAAGAAAAAGATAGCATCAAACAAAATGACAAGGAAACCTACAGAATATAACTCATAAATTCTCAGTATACAGAATATATAAAAAATTCATATTACTCAACAGTAAAAATATAAAATAAAATCTAAGTAACAAAACTCAAAAAAATAGGCAATGAACCTGAAAATATCCTATTTTCAAGCGGATATAAATAAATACCCAGTGGATATGGTAAAATAAGTTAAACACACTCATCCTCAGGAAAATGAAAGTCAAACTTCACATCTGTTACTAGGACTGTTATTAAAAAGAAACAATGATAGGTTCCTGAACATATGAAGAAAATAAAAGATTTTCACACCAGTTTTGGGAATGTAAACAATCATCTACTTTATGAAAAATAAAAGAAAAATAAATTTTTCATTCCCCATAAAAATGAACAGATATACAAGTATTATATGTTATTTTATTCTAAGTTGCTTATCACCTGTAGTAAATTACATTGAAGAATTTATTGCTGTTAAGCAAATGACAGATTCAAATAGATTTTTCTCATATTTATTTCTAACTTGAGAGCATATTGGTGCTGCTATTAAAGGCATGTTCCTGGTCAGAAGTCTATGTATATTTTAATTTCTTTTTTAATCCTCAAATATCACTAGGCATCAAAGTATTACTTCAGACTAAGTAACATATTTATATTCCTATAAAATACAGCTTTTCCACTTGAAGTCTAAAATCATTTAGTTTATCACTGGTGTTGATAAAATCAAGAAGTAGTAAGAGATTGATTTCAATTGCTAGTGCTATTTATTTTAAGTCAGGGATATTCAGAGTTCATGGATGACAGCTAAATTAAATTGGAATAAGAATTGCTCACAATGATGAATTCCACTGTTCATTCACAGTAACAGGGAAAGAAAAGGAAAGTAATTTTTCTTTAAAGAGAAAAATCAATAGACAGAAGGAATGATCAATTGCTGAAGACAAAATCCTAAGAGAACTGATCAAGAATTTTAGTTTCATTATCATTTTAAAGCTCTTCTTCCTGTACTTGGGCTAACAGGTTCTTCAGAAAAAAAAAAAATCAGTATCTTTCCATTGTGTTTGAGCTACATATGACTGTGAAAATAGATGTGTTCTTGTTTCACATTGCTAAATTCTGGATTATATCTCATTTTCCATCAATAGTTAATTGATTCATTCTTCCAAACAAGAAATACATCTGTGTGCACATGCATTGTGAGGCCAGAGATCATAACGTAGTTCAGTTCCTCAGAAGTTGTCCATCTTTTTTTTTTTTTTTCAGATAAGGTCGCTTGTTGACTTACAGCTGACCCTTTAGCTAAACTGGCTGTCAAGCCAGCCCCATTAATCCTCCTTTCTCTGAACCTTTTATGCTAAAATTATACACACACCACCACCCTTGATTTATGCTTGCTCAGCAACTCCTTTGCCAAATGAGCTATTAACTCAGCATCAAGAAATATATTTTGCATATATATTAAGATATAAACATCAAGATGATAGAATATAAACACAAATAAGCATTTTAGTAACACAAAAGAGGATAATGCCATATAACAAACCACTAAGACTGAATACTGGGGATCATTGAATAGAAATGTATTTTTTTAAAAGATTTATTTTATTTATTATATGTAAGTACACTGTAGCTGTCTTCAGACACTCCAGAAGAGGGAGCCAAATCTTGTTACGGATGGTTGTGAGCCACCATGTGGTTGCTGGGATTTGAACTTATCACCTTTAGAAGAGCAGTCGGGTGCTCTTACCCGCTGAGCCATCTCACCAGCCCCTGAATAGAAATGTATTAAGTATCTATATATATGCTGTCCCACCAAATCTACATAGCATACTATCACTGTTAGACCAGAATTAGAAACCCTTCTGATAAGACTTTCTCCTGTCTGCAGTATGATATTAGACGTAATTCCTAAATCCAACTAAAAGAAGTTGGTTTCATATTCTGGATGGTTATACTTTCAAATTATTACACATTCAAAGAGAATTTGATTCTAAGAATTCATTGAAATATTCTTAGTTAATTTTCATAACACTTGAATATATATTTATAGTTATTCATATCCAATGCAAGGCAAAAGTATTATAATGACATTAAAAGATAGTAAATTATCCAAACTATTCCCACATAAAAATCTGTCACTATAACAAATTATTCTAATATTTCACTATTTGATGAAGTCAGGGTATTCTTAACTCTGGAGAATGGAGAGAGAATTTTTCTTTCTCTTACACAGACACACTCGGTGCTAAAGTCACTCACTAAGCACAGCGTAGGCAAATGAAGTCATATTTTCACAGTATTAACCCAAACCATTTTTAATCCAAAAATCATTATAACTTTACTGTGAAGAAATGCATAAAAATTAACCTTAACCAAGTATTCAAAGTTAATATAACAGGAACGAGAAATATCCTCTTTATGAAACAATTGTTATAATACACTGAAAGAAATGTTTGCCTTTGTTGCTACCACCCACCACAAATGCCATAAATAGCAAAAAAGTTTTAAAAATACATGCATACTTGAAAGAAATATAAGTGGACTCACCAAAGGCATAAGAGACAAAGCTCCTATTAAACCTTTGTGTCACCAAGTGAAACCTCCACTGCCAGGAATGGTATACATCTAATTAAATTGGTTGCCAAAGAGGTCCTGTGGAAACTCCCAAACAGCTCAGGCTATTTCCAAGGCTATTGGCTTCTCTTTATAAACTTATGGAAAGACCCTAACATATGACTTGTATATCTCATTGGACATGGGAAATTTAAGCTGGTATCTAACTAGAGCCTTCACCCCTACTGAATAATACTCATGGTACTGAAAGATACTCTGTTAACCAGAGGAAGAATGTAAATAAATATCAAGCCAGCTACAAACCCTTCAATTTTTACGAGTTACCTGTCTGCATGATATACTACTGGAGTGATGGCAAGAATTAATCATTAACTGATTGAATTTAAGGCTTATTCTATGATGTGGGATCACCCTAGATCTTGGTAATGATGAGGCACAAGATTAGACCTCCACAAAAGGCCATCATGTTACCAGGTGATCCTTAGGACCATGTGTAAGTCAGTACAATTGATGTGGCTGAGGTCCTGGTTGATATTTGAGAACCTGTTTCCACTTGAAGACATGTGGGAGTTCATGGCTTGTGTCATGGCTATGTTCTGTTTATGTCCATGGATCATAATGCCCCAGGGGACCATTCTGATGTGAGGTGCCTTTAATGCCACCTGTGATCATAGTGGTAACCAAGGCAATATCTGGTCAATGGCCTTAATGCAATTGGGTCTATTGATAGCTGTGGACTGAGCTACCACTACAACCCATATGGTTATCTCTGCTCTGTGCTGCATAGTGGGAAACCATGTTAATGTCTGCTAAAAATGCGACTGCTGATAGCCACATCAATATGCTTGTGGCCTGTTTTGCCATCTGGCTGCATGGTGATGTCCAGCCTTGTGCTGCCACTGAGGGCCATGTGGTTCCTTGTTTTTACTGAATCAGGATCTGTGTTTATGTCTGTGGTCCATGCTACCTGAGGTCATGTGGATGTCCATGGTCTATGTTGTAATCTGAATTCATGTTGTTGTTCATGGGCTTAGCTGTCACCAGGAGCCACAGTGATGTGAGTGGCATGCACTGCTGCCTGGATCCATGGAGATATCCAGGCCCATGATGCTATAAAGGGACATGTATTTTTCTGTGGTCCTTTGCAGCTGGGTCTGGGTTGATGTCCTCTGTTACTGACAAAGGCCATGTGGATGTTTATGGTCTATGTTGAGCTTGAACCCATAATGATGTTTATGGTGTATGCTGCTGCTGTGAGCCTCGATAGTCTGATTGGCCTGCATTGCCGCCCAAGACATGGTGATGGACTGGTTCATAGTGCCACAGAGAGCCTTGTCTTGGTTCGTGCTTTTACTAAGGCCTGGTCTGAGTTGATATCCATGGACCAAGTTGCCAACAAATGCCCAGTGGGTTTCTATGGTTTATGCTGCATCAGAAGCCATGTTGCTGTCTATGATTTCAGCTTCCCAGCTACATCAGAGGGCCCAACTTGGATCTGTTGTGCAAATGCAAATGGGAGCTCTATTTGTGATCTCTATTGATAGCAGAAACCATGTGGAAGCCCATGATCTGTTGCAGTAATTCTCCATCCAAATAAGCCCCTGCAATGAAAACACAACTCAATTCATATGAATACATGCTGTGCACCTAGATTGGGCAGATCTGCCCCTCTACTACCATCTTCTCCATCCATGATACCTCTTAGAAATTATGATTCTGCTCCAATTTTCTTCTTTTTCCTCTTCCTCTGCATCCTCTGCCTCTTCCATTTTTCTCCTTCTTCCTTCTCCTCACCCTCTACCACACCTTCTTCCCTTTTATCTCCCCAAATGTTGTGGACAGCAGTCGGGCTAGTTATATTTGATGTTAATTCTGTTCTCCTGTGAGTGTGTAAAAACAAGGAATGAGTCAGCACTCAGATGATTTCCTGTTAGCCTGCTTCCCACCTTAATTTGTAAAATAAAGGAGAGCTGATGATTGGGCAGATAAAAGGGAAGGTGGAGCAGAAGGTGAGGAGAGAAAAGGAGAAAATGGAAGTGGGAGAGGATGCAGAGGAGGGGGATGAAGAAAAAAGCTGAGCAGAAGCACAAGGCCTGGAGAAACTGCAAGTTCTAAGGGGTCTCATAGATGGAGAAGATGTTAGTATAGCAGTAGGTCTGCCCAATCTAGGCACACACCATGTATTTATATTAACTGAGTCATGTTTTCATTGCCAGGGCATATTTGGGTTGGAGTTTTACTGCAGCAATGATCCATGCTTCTGTGTTCTATAAAGAACAAATACGTTATTTTTTTTTTTCAGTGATATCAATGACTGAAGATTCACAGTTTAGAAAAAAATAAAAATAAATAAAAGGGCATAGAGGACATCTGTGACAACCCCTAACTATGTTCACCTCAAGCCACACCCAGTAACCCCCACAAAATATTAACAGCCTAGACAGAAAGCCATAGAGGACCTCTCTTAAAAACTATGATAGGATACTGAGGTATCATGGTCCACAGTAGATGAGTTCCAGCAGTGATGTGGGAGGGGAAGAATTCAGCTCCTTTTAGGGAGTAGGTCACTGAGTTTGAATACACCTCATTGAATATATTAATAACTCAAACTGAACATTTTCTTTTTTTTTGCTGGGAAAGGGAGCAGAAATAACATGGAGGAGAGGAAGACAGGGAAGGACTGGAGAATGAACACATCAAAATGATCATCCATCATGACCAAGTAGGCTTCATCCCAGGAATGCAGGGATGGTTTAATATAAGGAAATCCATCAAAGTAATACACTATATAAACAAACTCAAAGATAAAAACCACATGATCATCTCCTTAGATGCTGAGAAAGCATTTGACAAAATCCAACACCCATTCATGATAAAGGTCTTAGAAAGATCAGGAATTCAGGGCCCTTACCTAAACATGATAAAAGCAATCTACAGCAAACCAGTGGCCAACATCAAACTAAATGGAGAGAAGCTGGAAGCAATCCCACTAAAATCAGGGACCAGACAAGGCTGCCCACTTTCTCCCTACCTATTCAATATAGTACTTGAAGTCCTAGCCAGAGC
>LR749502.1:1440845-1455479 GCA_902729485.2 Mus minutoides
GTAATTCCAAACATCTGTGTGGACATTACTCAATACGAATGCAGAAAGAATCTGACCATTAATCCTTGTTATAGCTTTGACATTACTATCCCAAAACAATATATATTATGCAAGAGAATCATAAAATTCCATTCCATTAGTCTGTATGATAACAATAGAAACTGCTGAAATATTTTATGTCAATGAATCACTGAAACCTATATTATGGAATTCTAAGTAATAAGGATCATATGAATCAATGCTGAACATTGGTTTTCTAATAGACAACTTTGGACATGTAAACAAGTAGAAACCCACATATACACACATAAATAGCTACAGAAGACATTCTATAACATATATTAATGGCTAATTTTTTAAATAACTGAATTATATTTATTTCCAATATATATTTATACATCCAATTACAGTTCTCTTAGAACTCTTAAAGAACATCAATTAGAAAAAAATGAAGTAAATACACAGTGGAAGCAAAAAACTGACATAGATACTCCAGAGGTCTTGTCATCATTTTCTTGTGGTTCCATCTCTGAGAATATAGCACTCATATATTTCCTGCAATTAAACTGACAAACCATTTAAACTAGAACACCCATGCAGAAAACATGAGCAGAGTTGATTTATATTCTTTGTTATTCTTCTATCACAAGAAAAAAAAATAAGATTTACAGTTAGCATCTAGTGACCAAAGTAAATAGACTCACCTGGATTTGCCTCCAGAAAAATTAATATTCACTAAGACAATGGAGTCTGAAGAGAGGTACAAGATATGACTGCATGTTTTTTGTAGGCATTGTGCATTTCCTACAGCAGGACTTCTTGGAGTCTCTCTGAGTACATATTCCTTAAGTAATCAAGAGATTCCCCAGAGATGGTTTCAAAAATTTGTAACAAGTTTAGAACTTTTCTCTAAACAGAAACTTCTAATATCTTTAGTTTTTAATTACTTTTTAATTTAAATGATAACATGACCTTTCTTCTATGAAATAAAACAATTAGAAGTGAAACATCCAAAACTTGCTTCATTTTTTAACAAACCAAATTATTTATTTATTATTTATTTATTTATATTAGAAATTTTCTTTTTTTAAATTTTAAAGCAATTTTTTATTATTTTTATTATTTTATTATTTATTATTGTTTTCTTTTACATTTCAAATGTTATCCCAAAAGTTCCCTATACACTCCCCCTGCCTTGCTCCCCTACCCACCCACTCTTGCTTCCTGGCCCTGGCATTTCCCTGTACTGAGGCATATAATCTTTGCAAGACCAAGGGCCTCTCCTCCCCATGATGGCTTACTAGGCCATTGTCTGCTACTTATGCAGCTGGAGACACATGCTCTGGGGATACTGGTTAGTTCATATTGTTGTTCCTCCTATAAGGTTGTAGACCCCTTCAGATCCTTGGGTACTTTCTTTAGCTCTAACACTGGGGGCCCGGTGTACCATCCAATAAATGATTGTGAGCATCCACTTCTGTATTTGCCAGGCACTGGCATAGCCTCACATGAGACAGCTATATCAGGGTCCTGTCAGCAGAATCTTGCTGGCATATGCAATAGTGTCTGCATTTGGTGGCTGGTTATGGGATGGATCTCTTAGTGGGGCAGTCTCTGGATGGTTCTTCCTTCTGTCTCAGCTCCAAACTTTGTTTCTGTAACTCCTTCCATGGGTATCTTGTTCCCTATTCTTTTTTTTTTTTTTTTTTTTTTTTTTTTTTTTTTTTTTTTTTTTTTTTTTTTTTTTTTTTTTTTTTTTTTTTTTGAGACAGGGTTTTTCTGTGTAGCCCTGGCTGTCCTAGAACTCACTCTGTAGACCAGACTGGCCTGGAACTCAGAAATTTGCCTGCCTCTGCCTCCCAAGTGCTGGGATTAAAGGCATGTGCCACCACACCTGGCTCTTTTTTCTCCATTCTAAGGAAGAACAAAGTTATCTACACTTTGGTCTTCCTTCTTCTTTAGTTTCATGTGATTTGCAAATTATATCTTGGAGATACTAAGTTTCTGGGCTAATATCCACTTAGTGAGTAAATATCATATGACTTCTTTTGTGATTGTGTTACCTCACTCAAGATGATATCCTCCAGATCCATCCATTTGCCTAAGAATTTCATAAATTCTCTGTTTTTAATAGCTGAGTAGTACTCCATTGTGTAAATGTACCACATTTTCTGTATCCAGTCCTCTGTTGAGGGACATCTGGGTTCTTTCCAGCTTTTGGCTATTATAAATAAGGCTGCTATGAACATAATGGAGCATGTGTCCTTATTACCAGTTGGAACATCTTCTGGATATATGCCCAGGAGCTGTATTGCTGGATCTTCTGGTAGTACTATGTCCACTTTTCTGAGGAACCTCCAAACTGATTTCCAGAAGGGTTGTACAACATCCTTAATCATCAGGGAAACTCAAATCAAAACAACCCTGAGATTCCACCTCACACCAGTCAGAATGGCTAAGATAAAAAATTCAGGTGACAGCAGATGCTGGCAAGGATGTGGAGAAAGAGGAACACTCCTTTATTGCTGGTGGGATTGCAAGCTTGCACAACTATTCTGGAAATTAGTTGTTTCATTTTTTTTAAACATCATCAGCTATAGAACAAGAGTGAAACTTGTTTTCTGAATACAGAGGGACTAAAGAAACAACTCACTACACAAGCCCTTGAAAACTGCCTCTGGCATTAAAAAATGGCCTTTAGTATTAGGAAATAGGCCTTCCTCTGCACACAACTGTGATACATTATTTTTCAATGCAATCTCATTTGATATTATAGCATGTCATCTAGACATTAAAAATATTCTCTCAGGTCATGTATGTTTTTAACACTATTAAGTGTACTAGCTATCAAGGAAGATATACTGGGAAAGATTGAATAGTTTCCTCTCAGAAAATATGTTCAGGTGATAAGAAAATAATTAGTGATTTGGATATGTCTCTTATACAGCTCTTAAATTTTATATAAAACACTTCTCGTAAATGGACCACTAGCATTCACTTTAAATTTATTCAAACTGTATACCTTTGTAAAATCAAAATATAATTCCAGAGAAATTTCAATAGGGGCATTTTATTTAATCTGTATCCCCATACCTGCTCAACAGTTAATGTGCTTTCTGATAGCATTAAGTTGTTTTATCTCCTTGAATTTTATAGATAAGGATTTATATATTCTCAAGAGTTTAGACTATTTTTTCTAATTTATATTCCTTACTGTTTTAATGTTTTATATATATATATATATACATATATATATATATATATATATATATAGAGAGAGAGAGAGAGAGAGAGAGGGAGAGTTTATATATATAGAGGGAGTATATATATATATATATATATATAGTCATTTATAACCAAAAATATATATTTGATAGTCTTGCATATAGTACTGTCACACAGTTATATTAGTGTAAATATTAAATTATTAGATTAAATCACCAAATAATTCCAGAGACCATTTAAATGGTGTGTGTGTGTGTGTGTGTGTGTGTGTGTGTAAAATCCTTCTAGAATATGTTTTATAATTCACTAACTATGTCTTATCTCTGTATGAAAATATTGGCTAAGACAATATAGTTTTGTTATCGATTACTATTCACAAATTTAGGGAACTTATTACCCACCTAAATGCTTAAAGAAGTCATCTAATTTTTATTTTAAAATTTATTATAGTTTTGCTATTATCAAATATAAAATTAGATATGCTATTATGTTCAAGACTGTGGTGATTATCAATTTGTGCTGCACATAGTGTTTACTGAGGAGCTTGACAGCAAAGGAGGTGGCTTTAATTTCTTTTTTCTTCCAAATTTTTTATTAGATATTTTCTTAATTTACATTTCAAATGCTATTCCGAAAGTCCCCTCCCCCTCCCCCCTCCCTGCTGCCCTGCCCACCCACTCCCACTTCTTGGCCCTGGCGTTCCCCTGTATTGGGGCATATAAAGATTGCAGTACCAAGGGGCCTCTCTTCCCAATGATGGCCGACTAGGCCATCTTCTGCTACATATGGAGCTAGAGACACGAGTTCTGGGGGTTCTGGTTAGTTCATATTGTTGATCCTCTTCTAAGGTTGCAGACCCCTTCAGCACCTGGGGTTCTGTCTCTAGCTTCTCCATTGTGGACCCTGTGTTCTATCTTATAGATGATTATGAGCATCTACTTCTGTATGAGACAGCTATATCAGGGTCCCTTAAGTAGGCACTAACTGTCCTATGCCATAGTGTCTGAGTTTAATGACTGATTATGGGATGGATCCCCCCTGGTGGGGTAGTCTCTGTATGGTCCATCCTGTCATCTTAGCTCTAAACTTTGTCTCTGTAACTCCTTTCATGAGTATTTTGTTTCCTATTCACAGGAGGAATGAAGTATCCACGCGCTGGTCTTCCTTCTTGATTTTCTTGTGTTTTGCAAATTGTATCTTGGATATTCTAAGTTTCTGGGCTCATATCTTGAAAGCTTACTTAAAATGTGTTAAATGAATTTTTGAAAAATTAATAGATATCTATAAAAAGTCCATTTTTTTTACTTAAAATTGATAGAGGACTGTCACGCAGACATTGACCTATATTGGTAAGCTTGTAATTCCAAGCAAAAATGAATTCATATATTAATGTTAGTGAGTGGAGTTTTTCACAAATTTTAAATGATATAAATTGATTCATTTCTTTGTATGACTCTCCTGTGTGTCTACTGATATTCATTGCCTTTGTTTTATCATTACAAAGCAAAAGATAATGTTTACTTTCTTTAAAACTATAGATTTTTATGTGTATTTTATTTCTTAAAAATAATGTTTTTCTTTATGAATAGGTGCAGACATGTGTGTGCATGTACATGTGTGTGTATATGTTTGTGTGTGTGTGTGTTAGTTGTATAAGGTCCCCACAGAAGCCAGATTATAACATCAGATGTCCTGTAACCAGCGTTGTAGACAGGTATAAGCTGCCTGATAAAGGTAATGGGAACTGAAACCAATTACTTTTAAGAGCAACAGGTACTCTGAACCATGGAGTCATCTCTCTAGCATGTGCCTATTTTATTTTTGAATGTATATTAGTATTTATATTGAAGTGCTATTTTTACATATTATACATTTACATTTTTGTATTTCTCCTTGATTAAATATGCTTTAATCATTATATGGTTTCCTATACTAAACAGTTTACTTGTTTGAATACTATTTTGTCTTTTATTTAGTCTTATAAGTTTGGGGAGAATTGAAAGTTGTAAATCCTGATGAAAATTCCTGACCACTTTTTTAAGCAAAATTACAGATATATGTGACCTTAAATAGATAATAAATAATTTTATTTAAATTTCTTGTACTCATTTATTTCCCTTTTGTTGATCATATTTGAGTTTCCTTAATATTGTACATTAGCTCCATGGTTATTTAGTTGTATGTTATATAGTTAATAGTTTTCATAATGTTTTAATTATGGATATTTAATATTCAATTGTGCTTTGATAAAATAATAAGGCTATTGTAAGAAAAAACATGAAAACTGTGTTTCACTCTTTTTTTACTATTATCTGAACTATTTTTCATTGATCTTAGTTTGATCTATATAAAAAATCTATATATTTTATATCATATACTGGTTTAATTACTAATAAATGCTATATAATTAAACATATAGACAAGTAACAATAAATCTCAAATTAAACATACTAAGAATAAAATCTATTATATATTTATAAAATTTTTTCAGAAAGTATTTAAAACTTCAACTGCAAAGCTGACAGAAAGCACTTCAGTGATACTACATGGGACTGAGGAACAGTAAAGGGTATCAAGGATCAGATTGTAATTTGGTTTACATCTTGTATTTTAGACTTTCTATTTTTCTTGTTATGGCAATGTTTATAATGATCATGAAGAAATCATGGTGCCAGTGTGCTTTAATTTAAGGAAAGCTCCATAAATAATTGGTATAGGTCAAAATGTCTTAATAATTTAAAAAATCTCCATATGTTCCAAATAATTGCAAATAAATGTGAGTCAACATACAATTGTACCAAAAGTAAGTCAATTTTCATATAATATAAATAAGGTTAGTTTCTATACAAATGTTTATCAATATCAAATTCATAATAATACTTGGAGTGTAGTAACACTAACACAGACATAGACACATGCACACTTAAGGGGACATATGTAGATGGTCTCTAAAATTACTGAACATTTACCACATATGAAACAAATAGAGTGTGTAAAGCTTATATTAATAAAAATCTATTATTGTTTATCATAATTTTAATATAGAAATGTATGAAAATCAATGTTTTGTAATGTTTCATAGAAATATTATACAACAAGAATGCATTACATATATTAAAACAAGAATATTATGATATATCTCAAACATCTCTAAGGGAAGTTAACCAAAATAGTGCCCATTTTATTATCCCATTTAATAAGGAATACAAAGCAAGTCTCTGTTGTTGAAGATGAGGACACTATTTTTCTTTCACAGATAATTAAGTGATACAACTAGTGAAGTTGACAAAAAGATCAAATTAATAAGATCATATCTGAGCTCTAGGTGTAGTTAGATTCCATTTGTTTTATTCATCTATATAATTAGTATTCCTAAAATTTTAATATTTGCTATGCCTTGCCATAAGAACTACTTGGATATAGAAGCAATATTATGTCATTTTTGGAAGAAAGGGGTCAAGAATAAACAAACTTAATGGGAAAAAAAATTCACCGACGAGATATGAACTTGACATTTTTAGATCTTAAACTACCATAGACTGTTAACCACAATATTTATTGAGCTTCCAAATACTTGCTATATAATTATTTAGTTAAGTATAGTATTTCTGTTTCTTATATAATGTTAAATACAAATTTATCCAGAAAATAGTTCTATTGATTTTCAGCCAAACACTTCTAACTTCATTTGCTATTATACTAACCATAATTTCTGTCCCAAATAGATTTTAGAGCTTCATTCATTTTCCAATTTGAGTTTATAGATTTGCTTGAAATTACAATGCAACTTATTTTCATAATGGGTACATATTTGTTCCTCATAGAATGGACATTTAATGATCTGCTTCTTCAAAAATTGACATTGATAACTTTTAAGGGGCAGTAGGGTTTTTTTTTTTTTAATTAGGGATTTCCTTAATTTACATTTCAAATGCTATCCTGAATGTTCCCTATACCCCCACCCCCTGCCTGGCTCCCCTACCCACCCACTCACACTTCTTGGCCCTGGCATTCCCCTGTATTGGGGCATATAAAGTTTGCAATGCCAAGGGGCCTCTCTTCCCGATGATGGCCGACTAGGCCATCTTCTTCTACATATGCAGCTAGAGACACAGCTCTTGGGGGTTCTGGTTAGTTCATATTGTTGTTCCTCTTATAGGGTTGCAGACCCCTTCAGCTCAATGGAGAAGCTAGGGACAGTATTTTTCTATTTTCCAAAGAGAAACATTTATAATGGTTGCTGAAGTGCAGATTTTGTTAATTTGTATATAATAATAAGAGCAAATATTTTATTTTATTTATTTTATATATGTAGGTTTTTTCACACATATATACCTGTATATCATTTGCACTCCTGGTACCCATGAAGAACAAAGTGGGGTATCAGATCTTCTGGAAGTGTAGTTATGAATAATTATAATCCACCATGCTACTGCTAGAAATTTAACTGAGGTCCTCTGGGGGAAAAACAAAACAAAACAAAACAAAATAAAAACAACCAGTTCTTTTAACCATTGAACCACAGCTCTAGCCCCCAAAGCAAATAGTTTAGAATTTAATTTTGGAAAAAAAAAGAATTAATCTTCACACACACACACACACACAATGTATACAAATCAGTGAGAGATTCATGGTAGAATAGTAAATGACTAAATGGTAACATTAAATAATAAGTGATAAAAATTCAAAATTCTGGGTCAATAGCTATTCACATATATGAAATAAATTATATTTTCAAAAATATATATTATTATTTATTTATACAGTATTGCTACAAAATAAATTGTTCTTTGACTTATTTTTTTATGTAAAGAAATATGAAAAGTAGCAGAACAAAGGTAATGTGCTGTGATATAAAGAATATGGATAGAATAGCTGTTTCATTCTAATCAATCAAATTTATAAGAATCTTAGATTCTTCATGTACAATAGAGATAAAACTTTAAAGGGTCACTTTAAATATACCTTCTATACAACAAATATAATTACTGTCTTGTAGACTTACTGCTGAATAAGATCACCCTTACCACCTATTCCTGAACTCTGGCTGGATTATTCAACTCAGCTCCTCTAGCCCAAATTCCCCTCTAAGATGGCTGATTCAAATGGACTTTTCTCAGCTTCTGAATGAATTACTCTGCTGGAACTGAAACTAGATTTGGAAGTCTGGCTCCTTCTTATTCTCTGACTCATTCTGTTTTTACCTGCATCTAGTTTGCTCTCTCTCTCTCTCTCTCTCTCTCTCTCTCTCTCTCTCTCTCTCATCTCTGCTTTTATGTAGCCTAGTATCATGTATTCTTAATTTGGCATAGACTTTTACAATTACTGAATATAAAAGAAAACTGTACAAAAGAGAACAGGAATAAGAGATCAACCAAACTGAGAAAGATATTTGGATTTTTTCATTAAAAAGTCTATGTTAACTGTATAGTCATCAATCATCACTAAAAATTTTATCTTAATATTCACTTAATATTTACTTTGCTTTACAGAAAACAATGAAAGTACAGCTTCAAAGAAGCTCATGTTGAGTTATATCTACTGTGCTTCTCTTCATAAATAGCCAGAAGGGGAAATTCATTCAGATTCTCAAATGTTCCTTAGGTTTAAAAATATATCTTGCTTATTATGACTGGAAACCATTCAGAACCAAATAGATCACTTAGAAAGCTAAGGAATTTAAAAAACATTCACTTCAGGATACGATCAGTCATAATGAAAGCTAATTATTTATTAAGACAGCTGCATTACTTCTTATGAATATGCTTTTCAGCAATATGCTTAAAAATGAAATTAATTTAAACCAAAAAAGAACAATTTTTTCCCCTTCCTGTCCACACCACTCCAGCGCAGGGCGCAAGGCCCAGGGCTGTGCACCCGACCAGGTTTCAGGCGGGACTCTCCTAGCGATCTCTGGACCACTGGTGAGAGGAACACACGTCTGTTCCAGTCCAATCTCCTGGAACCTGACTCTGCAGCCGGGAGATAGACAGGGGGGCAGTGGACCCCTTCCCTTCCGGTCCACACTGCTCCAGCGCCAGGTGCAGGGCCAGGGGGCTGCGTACCCACCCAGGTTTCCAGCAGGACTCTCTGGGTGATCTTGGTGAGTGAGCAAAGGGCTGAACAGGGCACCTGTTATGACACAACCAGCTCTGAGCTCTAGACACCCTCCCCACCTGAGGACAATTCTCCCCCTGGGAGGGTCTTCTCTGACAGAACTTGTGAGAGAGCCATATTGGGTCCTAGGTGGCACAGAGACCAGTCTACACAGGTCAGCTCACAGACCACAAAGGGTAGTGCAGACCCAGTCTGAGCAGGTCAGCTCACAGACTGCAAAGGGTCCCTCAGACCCTGTCCGTTCAGGTCAGCTCACAGACTACAAAGGGTGAGTGAGCAAACTGCTGAGCAGGGCACCTACCAGGACATACCCAGCTCTGGGCTTTAGACATCTCAGCACCCTCCCTGCCGGTGGACAGTTCTCAGCCTGGGATGGGTTTCCCTGCCCAAACGTGTGAAAGAGCCTTCTTGGGTTCCAGGTCACTAAGACCTAGTCTGCGCAGGTCAGCTCAGGGACTGCAAAGGGTGAGTGAGCAAACAGCCGAACAGTGCACCTTTTGGGACACACCCAGCTTTGGGCTCTAGACATCCAGGCTCCCTCCCCACCTGAGGAAAGTTCTCAGCCTGGGTGGGCTTTCCCAGCTGGAACTTGTGAGAGAGCCATATTAGGTCCCAGGTTGCTCAGAGACCAGTCTGTACAGGTCAGCTCACGAACTACAAAGGCTCCCACAGAGACCAGTCTGTACAGGAGAGCTTGCCTGCTCAGAGTACTCTGACCACTGAGAATCAGGAGAGAGATGGGCACCCAGGTCTGCCGACAGAAGCCAACAGAATCACAGGAGGAACAAGATCCAACCAGAGACAACTATAACAACCAACTCCAGAGATTACCAGATGGTGAAAGGCAGATGTAAGAACCTTAATAACAGAAACCAAGACCACTGACCTTCTTCAGAACCCAACACTCCCACTTCAGCCAGTCCTGGATACCCCAACACACCCGAAAAACAAGACTCGGATATAAAATCATATATCATGGTGCTGGTAGAAGACATGAAGAAGGACATGAATGACTCACTTAAATAAATACAGGAGAACAATGCTAAAGAGGTAAAAGTCCTTAAAGAGGAAACACTAAAATCCTTTCAGCCTTGATGTTATGGTGTGCCTTCTAGCTTCTTATACAGTTTTTGGTTGATGTCACTGGGAGGACTCCTTTTTTTCTGAGTGAAAGCTGGAGAGATCTGCGGACATGGAAAGTGGGAGGAGGGGGGAGGGAGAGAGGGGAAAGAGTAAAGGGGGAAGGGGAAACTACAATCATGATGTAAATATGGGAGAAGAATTTAAAAAGCTAATTCAAAAAGAAAAGACTAGACTTTTAAGTGTAATAAAAACTTTGGTCGTTGACACAAATTTTACTGTCTAATTCTCTGGTCTCTTATTTTGCTGATATTCCCATGAATATACTTTTAATATGACTTCATTGTTCATATTGTATTTTTTAAATTATTTTGTTTCAAATTGTGTCCTTTTCCTGGTCTCCTCTCCACAAACTTCCCACCCCTTCTTCTACCTCCTCTTTGCTTCTAAAAGAGTGTTACTATACTCCCCTCACTAATTTAGCATCACCCTTCTCTGGGCATCAAGCCTCTACCAGACCAAGTGCCTCCATTCTCACTACTAGATGAAGCAGTCCTCTGTTACATATGCATCTGGAGCCATAGGTCCCTGTATGTGTACAATCCTATCACTGGAAATTCATTCCTCTAATGTTACTAGATTCATTTAAATCCTGGAAACCCAAACAAATATATGAATGCATAGATATAATACTTCTAACCTATAAATATAAAATGCTATTTTTAAAGGCCAATTTAATATAGCCAGCCAGGCTATCCCTTCATGTTTCAATACATGGAACACAGATATGTTCTTTTAAATACATTTTCAACATGTCATATGATGTGTATAATGTATCTTATCTAAAAATTTCTCCATAAGTAGATGTATATTTTATACATATTCAAAGTTTTCATACAAAATTGTAATTTTGTTTGCTTTATATGTCTTATATGTTTTTATGTTGTTTCAAGCTGCCTAAGCATAAAAACTTGTTAAGATTCAATCCTTAACACAACATACAATATTTGAAATTTGACTATTAAAACTGAAATAAGTAAATAAAACATTAAATAAATCCCATAAAAAGAGTGAAAATGCCATTTAAAAGCTGTGAAAATATATTTCACAGAATTATAATGGCAATAAGTTAGCATCATATTTGTGTATGTGGTGGCTTAAATCAAAACAGCACCAATATGTGATTACATGCTCAGTCATCAAGAGTAGCACTATTTGAGAAAGATTTGGAAGTAGAGTTTTGTTGGAGAAAGAGCCATTTTGGAGGAGTTGTGTGCTTTGAAGTTTCAAAAAGCTCATACCAGGTCCAGCTTCTTTCTCTAGGCCTAAGGATCAGGATATAAATGTCTCATTTCTTCACCACCAGGCCTTTTTTATTTCTGAGACCATGTTCCCAGTCTTGGTGATAATGGACTAAGCCTCATACTGTATGTAAATATTTAATTAAATGCTTATTTATATGAGTTGCCTTGGTCATGGTTGCTCCTCACAATATTAGAATGACTAAGCCAACATATATAGGCATATGTGAACAAATATTAAACACTAACTGACAAACAAAAGTGGTTAAAAACACAAAAACCATTTTATAATGTCAATCAGAGTACCATTTGACATAGAAAAATCTGGAAACCTAAATTTGTATAAACAAAAAATGATAAATAAACTGTATAACTATACTATAAAAATGTTGCTTTCAGTACAACTCTGTGTAGGGTTATTACTGGAATTTAAGATAGCTATAGTAGGTTTAGTACAAAAGTAAATAAATAACAATTTTTATATGATATAATATTCAAGAAAGAAAAAACTATTTATTGTTAGTGAACAACTATTTGATAAAATTGTTGTGAAGAGATTGAATGAATAATCATATACTTTTAGCCAAGGATTTGAAAGCAGAGATGTGGAAAGTTCAAAAGTGCTAATTCTATTAAATGAATCCATGGAAATACACACACACACACACACACACACACACACACACACACACACACACACATATGTTGCAAAAATGATCAGCATGCAGCAAAGATGAGTGTGACACACATTCCCCCTTCTAGCTCTGGAGTTAAAAGTAATTGTAAGCCACTACAAAAGATAAAGAATTTTCTCTATGAGTATATGCTCTGGTGATGTGAATATGCTGTAGTAAAAGATCATACATTCAAGAATAAATTAAAAAACAACATTCTTTTTCATTTTAAAGATGAAATGCCATCCACCTGCCTCCAAAATACTATGGTCTAATGCCACTGTTGCTCTAGTGGTTAACGTTAGTTATCAACTTGATAGAATCTACAATCAGGTTGTTTAGGATTTGGACATCCCTGTGGAAGATTATATTAAATGTATTAATTTATATGAAAAATGCAGTTACTGTATATGGTATATGATACAGAGAAAAGAAGCAGAGCAAAATACATTCATTATTCTCTTCTCCATGATTACAGATATTTTATCATTTTATGTGATGCCACCAGCCACTTTATGTTCCTTGACTTTCCTAACATTGATGGATTGTTCCTTGAAATGTAAAGTAAAACAAGTATTTTCTCGCCTAAATTTCTTTCGTTTGATTATTTTATCACATCAAGGAAAGAAACTAAGACAGTTGCCAATAAAAACTGATAATAATAACTTATTTCTGAAGACACCACATGTTTTGGTTTCAGGACATAGAGAAATCAAACTATAAATGAGCTTGGAACTTTCTCCCTGCTGGGTAGCTATCATTGTACCAAAAAGAACTATGTAGGCAGCTTGAAGATAAAAGTCAATGGTCTTACACAGCAGTTTACCCTGCATGCAACAATACTGACATGACAAAAGATGTGCCCATGGGTACGATAGTGGAATAACTATTATGGGTATAATTAGCAGCTTTCTGATTCTATTTGAGGTTATTTCACAGGAAACTGTTCCTTCCTTGAACCTTAAACTTCCAAAGCACATAGCTGTGAAAGCCTAAGTACTATTGTTTTGTATACTATGCTGGTTACTTTGCATATTACACTGGTTGGTTTATTTATTTATATATTCTGTCAACTTGACATAAGCTAGAGTCATTTGTAAGAGGTGGTCTCAATTGGGAAAACAATTTTATCAGATATATTATCTTGTAGGCAAATGCATGGGTTATTTACTTGATTAATGATTTATGTGGGAAGATCCAGTTCAGGGTGGATGGTGCTAGCCATGGGCAAGTGGTCCTGAACTGTATAAGAAAGCAGGATGAGTTAGCAATTGAGAGAAAGCCAGCAAGCATCATTCCTCCATGACAAGTGTGTCAGTAACTTCTTCCATGTCCCTGCTCTTCTTGAGTCCCTGCCTTGTCTTTCCTCAATGATTGACTATGATTAGGACATATAATTCAAATAAACTCATCTCTCCCTAAGTTGCTCTAAGCCATTCCCATTATCACAGGAATAGAAAAAAATCAGAAAATAAATTGGTACTAAAAAAAAAAAAAAAAAAAAAAAAGCACACAAATATGTTGGGGAAGAATTACAATGTTTAGAACTGCTGAAAGAGCTACTAGTGATCAAAGATTAATGAAATTTTATATGAGTGTTTGGGACATGCAAAAATTAAGAGCCAATCAAAAGTGTCAAAAGGAAAGGAATACTAAATCAAGGGCATTTTATGATATATTTAAATTTTAAGTTCAAAAATTGTGGTTTCTTGTCATTTGAGGCTGAATAATAAATTGTTATCAACCAGCATCAGTGAAGTAGAATTTATGAAGTAGTTGCTTGAATAAGCAGATAGCTATATTGAGGAAGCATCTTATGCTGGCAGCCAAAATTCGTAAGGTCTAAGTGTCTCAAACATGTTGCCGGGCTCTGTGGTGTAAGAGCTTCAGGACGGAAGGGTCTTGGAGATTAGGCAGGAATAAAAGTTCATGGAAAAAAGCCTTGGCATGACATCATGTAGCAGATTGGAGGTTCAGAAGAACGGGCAGTAGGAAATTAGTGAAGGTGCAGCCTCAGTTTCACTGGAGACCTCAACATATAGAGACAGTAGGACTGCAATATGAGCACTAATTTTTGCTAATATTACTTGATGCAAGTCTTTAGGTTGAGTGATTTTTTTTTATTCAGTAGTCAGAGAATACTAATAATAAATTGAATCTTGAGGATCACAATAAGTGTACCTTCACCATTTGCCTAATATATATATATATATATATATATATATATATATATATAT
>LR749502.1:1455579-1505873 GCA_902729485.2 Mus minutoides
AGTTCTGGGTTGATGATCCTGTGTTCCACAAGAAAGCAATCTGAGTAATTCATAGAAAGCAAGCCAGTAAGTAGTATTCCTTCAAGGACTTAGCATCAATTCCCACCTCCATGTTCCTTCCCTGCTTCAATTCCCGTCATGATACTTTTGGTGATAAACTGCAATGTAGAAATATAAGATGAATAATCCCTGTCTTCTCCAATTTGATTTTTGGTCAGGATGTTTCATGGCAGTAATAGAAACCGAAACTAAAACAATGCCTATTTCAAAGACAGCATAATTCCCTCACCATTATTTAGCATTATTTAGGGAATTATTTATTAATTCCCTCTTGATTATTTACAGTATATTGAAACATTGCTGAGAAGACCAAATAGTAAACAACTTCCTTAAATTCCTTCGAATAATCTGAAAATGTGTGGAAAATAAATTTCATAAAACTTTTGAGAATCAATTCATCTGAAGACAAGAGAGAAAACTCTTAAGTAGGAGAAGGTAGTTTGGCTCATGTTTAGTTAACATTTTCTGGAAAAATTTGAGGGAATCTACTCACTCAAGATGAGGCACCTTGAACAGGTATACATAAGTATTCTATAGAAACACAACTTAGTGAACCAGTGAATTTATTAGACTTATTTACAGGAACTTTAGTTAGGGGAGGCTTATATCAATTTGATGACTCCAAAACTACTACATTACCATATTGTTATAAATAAGAACCCCACAGAAGCTATAGCATGAAATATACATTTCAACTAATCTGCTATGCCCCATGTAATTCCACATCTCTTAAGAGCACTAGAAGTTGGCATGATCGCTAGAAGAGGGACTCAAGGTACTCTCCAATGAGGGGTCTGTTATCTCTCTTTCCTTCTATCTGTAGTCGTACCAGTTCAATTTCACTCCCGTGAAGCCAGCTATTACTCATTCATTTGCTTATTTTACTGACCTGGCTATCAAGCTAGAGTTAATTCAAATAATTCCAAAGGAAAAAAAAATTGAAAGTATCCATGAGCCTCTGATATTCTAGTATAACTTAGCATCTAGGACTATATTATCTGTATGTGATAAAAAATAAGATGTTTTCTGGGTACTTGAGGTTGTACATAGAGCATTACAGAGGCAAATACAAGTAAAGTTTCATTAATACTTCTATTCTTTTTGTGGCCATTGATAAATGGAACCTGATGGAACTGAAACGCTTCTGTAAGGCAATGGACATAGTCAATAAGACAAATTTGCAACCTACAGATTGGTAAAAAAAAAAATCCTCACTAACCCAGTATCTAATAATGGGCTAATATCCAAAATATATGAAGAACCCATGAAGCTAACCACCAAATAAACAATCAACCCAATCAAAATATGAGGTACAGAACTAAACAGAGAATACACAACAGAGGAATCTTGAATGTCTGAGAAGCACCTAAAGAAATGTTCAAAGTCCTTAGATATCAGAGAAGTGCAAATTAAAAGGACCCTGAGATTCTACCTTATAACAATCAGAATGACTAAGATGAAAACCTCGGGTGACAACACATGTTGTTGAGGATATGAATGAAGAAGAACACTTCTCTATTACTGGTGAGATTGCAAATTGATACAACCACTCTGGAAATCAATCTGGAGGTTTCTCAGAAAATTGGAAATAGGTATACCTGATGTCCCAGCAATACCACTCTTGGGAATATACCTAAAAGATGTCTAACCATGACACAGGGGCACGCGTTCCACTATGTTCATAGTAGCCTTGCTTGTGATAGTCGGAAGCTGGAAACAACCCAAATGTCCCACAACAGAAGAATGGATGCAGAAAATGTGGTTCATTTACACAATGTAATACTACTCAGCTATTAAAAATAAGAACATCCTGAGTTTTGCTGGCAAATGGGTAGAACTAGAAAATATCATCCTGAGTGAGTGTGGATGAACTCAGACCCCAAAGCACATGCATGGTGTGTACTCAGTAATAAGTGGATAGTATCCCAAAAAAAGAAAAAGTACAGAATACCCAGAACTCAAAAAGGTCAACAAGCTGAAGAGCCTAAGTGAGGATGGTTCTGAAGGGGTGGTGTGGAGAAGAAAGCAATAACAAAGGGACTGCAGGGAAAAGGGCACCATGATCTGGTATGGGGAGGGGGGGGACTGAAGCCCTGAATACCAGTAAAAAGAATGAAACAGGAAATCTCAGGAGGTACGAGGTATGGAGACCATCTTGAATTTATTAGAGACATGGTAGATGAGATAATCTCAGAACTAAAGTTGAGGGAGCTTAGACAAAATGCCCTACAATGGGAAGAGGGAACATGTAGAGCCTACCTCCAGCAGAAAGACAGGGCATCAAGTAAAGAATGGGGTTGCCATCCCACAGTAACATCTCTGACCCATAATCTTTCCTGTTGAAAGAACTGCAGGGATGGAAATGGAGAGGAGCCTGAGGACAAGGAGGTCCAGCAGCAGGCCCAAAGTAGGATCCAGCTCAAGGGGAAGTCTCAAGGTCTGACACTAGTACTGAGGCTATGGAGTGCTCACAAAAAGGGAACCAACATGATTGCACTCAGAAAGACCCAAAAAGAAACTGTAAAAGTCAGATGCAGATATTTGCACCCAGTGGACAGAAGCTGCTGACCCCTGTGGTTGAGTTAGAGAAAGGCTGGAAGAGGCTGAGGAGTAGTGTGACCCTGTAGAGGAACCAGCAGTCTCAATTAATCTGGACTTCCAAAATCTATGAGACACTGGACCACCAAACAGGCAGAATACACCAGCTGATATGAGAGCCCCAACACATATACAGCAGAGGAATTCCAGGTCTGAGTTCAGTCAGAGAAGATGCACCTAACCCTCAGGGGATTGGAGGCCCCAGGAAGTTTAGAGATCTATTGTGATGAGGGGTGAGAAGATGGGGATATCTTTGTGGAGACAGGGCATGGGGAGGTGTTATGGGATGGACAACAGTCAGAGGTTGGACTGGGAAGGCAATAAAGTCTGGAGTGTAAAAAAAAAATTAAATAAAATTTTAAAAAGAAAAAAAAAAAAGAAAGGTCACAAAGAAGCCTATAGAGATGTCTCAGCATCAATGTATTGTATAAAAATGAAGTTTGGTTCCAAGGACCCACATGATGATGTTCATAATTGCCAGCATTTCTAGATCCTGAGCTTTTGATATCCTCATTTCTCCATTTATGGTACCTGCATATACATGTTATACATACATGTATGGCAAATACATATACCCATAAATAAAAATAAATCTTTAAATAAAACAAAAGTCAGATTGGACAAAAGTGATAGATCGTAGGTTTGAAAGTAAACTTAGCTTAATATTTATTGGCTACATAAAGATCTATGGAAATATGAGGCTCATCACCAAAATGTTTTATCTGTGCAAAATAAAATCACATCTGGCATGTCAAGTATTTTATCATTAAATGGAAATTATAGAACTTAGAAGCAAAAATAATATTCAAGAGTGCATTTTACTGACTTCAAAGATTTACTCATACTTCGACTATGTCTCATCTTAATAGGCACTCATAATTGTATGAGGAATTTAGATGACCAGTTAACTGCATATGAAATGTAATTATTGGAACATGTTTCACAGGTAGAATGTCCTGCATCACTCAAAATAGAAGGCTTAGATATTAAAAATGCACCATAAATGATTCTGAAGCCCAATAAAGAATGAAAATTTAACTATGCAAAAATTTCGGCAGCCCATTTAAAGAACATTTATATTAAAACATATTATGAAGCTCTGGAACCAAGTCAGATAGAAATACACATAAAAAAGTATAGGATTGTAGAAAGAAAATGGGGCAAGTGGCAGTCTCTTACTGTCTAAGAGAAAAAAATCCAGTACAGTTTCATTTGTTGTGAAGGTTGTACATATAATCATAATAATGATTCATTTTTATAGAACATTTTTTAGGTGAGAACATTAAATTAGGAGTATAATGCCTAAATGAATATGGCTTTACTCCTTTTCTACTTAAATATCATAAAATGTCCTGAGAATCTCACAAGAATATGAATTTTGTTTACAGTTAAATTATCATAACTTTACTTGCATTGATTGTGACCTAAAGTTTTACCTTACCAGCTGAAATCATATTTAATACATATTAGGGGTTATTTAAATCATTAATATCCTTCAGCAGCCCATGAAGATATAATTTCAGAATTCACAAAAATCTTATAGACTATGCTAACCTGAGTTGAGCAGGAGTCTATAGATAACTCTACATCTGTATTTTCATATGCTCTGACCTTTCCTTGAAAACTCCATTATTCACCCCAGCACAAGGTGCAAAAATCACTGATAGAATATTTTTGAAATAAGCATTAACTCTATTTTATACTGTATAGTTCTCTAATTATTTTCTTGAAAAATCAAGATTTCCTTTTTCATATGAGTGAATGCTTCTGAAAAGAATCGCTAGGCTTATAGATGACAGGAGGCTGCTATCCCACCAGTCTGTGATAAGTTACCTCTGGAAAAACTTTTAATTTGTTTTCATCTACCTAACAATGCTTGTACAACTTTCTTTGAATAATCCCAAAAGTTTATTATTTCTACATTAGTGATCACCTACCAGAAAATGACTACTATTTCATGACCAGAGAGGAAGTCATATACATTTTTAAGAACAGTGAAGGTTATAGTTGCTTGTGTTACAATGATAAACACCATGAGCAAAAGGAGACTCTGTGGTAATGTTTCTTTCACCTCAATCTTTCAAGTATAATTCATCACATAGAGAAATAGGTAGAGCCAAAACAGAAACCACAGAGGAAAGCTGGTCACAGACTCTTGCACTTGCTTCTGCTCATTTAATTTAATTTTCCTATATATCCCAGGTCTATTTGCTTAGCTATGATATATTCTACTGGTAGATGCCCTTCTAATATTAACTACCAGTTGAGATAATCTCTCACAAATAGGTCTATAGTATAGTCTGATCCATGTGATTCTTTGTTCGAGTTTCTTTATTTCTATCTTGTGGCAGTTTATGTCAACAAACTCACAACAAAAACTAACCAAGATTGTTAACAATGGAATATTGAATATTCTTTTGGAATATTAATAAATACTTTGTTAATTATCTACCTATAATTTCATCATCTATTTCAATGATTTCATAGGAAAAGTAACTGTGATGGCTACATTAGACAGAGTATAGTCTCAACAATGTAGAACTTCCTTCACCCTGACATAATAGTATGTACCACATTTAAAATCAGTTTTACTATGATAACACATAGAATTTATTGTATGACATAACTGTAAGTGAAACTACCTGCTTACTTGCATAAAGATGAATTAGAGTGGTTTTCTTTTATTTTTGAAAGAATGGTATTCTCTATATGCATAAATTAACTATAATTAAGATTTGCTATTCTACTCATTCATATTTCCAGCTTCTTCTCAATGTATTTTCAGTAATCTTTCTTTTGTGTTCATGAGACCTTTGTCTATCTCGTGTGTATACTAACCTTCAGTGTTAGAACGCAGAACATATTAGGTTAAGTTTTATTCTAGTAACTTCATTTTAAGTCAAAATCAGGTTTGGTAGAACCTTTCATTTTGAGGTAACTGAAATTATAACTCTAACATTTAAAGTTGACATGATGTGATTTATAAAACAATGTTTATATAATTTCTAGTAAGATGTTACTATCTCATACAATTTGGCTTCAACCAAATAAGTCAATTCACAGACAAACAAATAAAGTGAACTAACTTGCTAGATGTCATCATATAGATGACTAAATCTATGATTATTATATGAAGGGAGAATTTTCTTTTCTGGTCCAGTTTATTTGGAGTTCTTTAGGCTTCTTTTATGTTCATAGACATGTCTTTCTATAGGTTAGGGGAGTTTTCTTCTATAATTTTATTGAACATATTTTCTGGCCCTTTAAGTTGAAAATCTTCATTCTTATCTACACCTATTATACTTAGGTTTGGTCTTCTCATTGTGTCCTGGATTTCCTGGATATTTTCAGTTAGGTTCTTTTTGCATTTTGAATTTTCTTTGATTGTTGTGTCAATGTTTTCTATGGTATCTTCTGCACCCGAGATTCTCTCTTCCATCTCTTGTATTCTGTTGCTGATGCTCGCATCTATGTTTCCTGATTTCTTTCCTAGGATTTCTATCTTCAGAGTTGTCTTCCTTTGGGTGTCCTTTATTGTTCCTACTTCCATTTTTAGATCTTGGATAGTTTTGTTCAATTCTGTCACCTGTTTGGTTGTGTTTTCCAGTAATTTTTAAGGGATTTTTGTGCTTCCTCTTCAAGGAGTTCTATCTGTTTAGCTGTGTTCTCCTGTACTTCTTTAAGTGAGTTATTAATGTCCTTCTTAAAATCCTGTACCACAATCATGAGATAATGATTTTAAATCTAAATCTTGTTTTTCCAGTGTGTTGGGGTATCCAGGACTCACTGTGGTGGGCATACTGGGTTCTGATTATGCCAAGTTATCATAGTTTCTGTTAGTAAGATTCTTACATTTGCCTTTCACCATTTGGTAATCTCTGGTGTTAGATTTCTAGCTGTCTCTGGCTGGAGCTTGTTCCTTCTTTGAGTATGTTAGTCTCTGTCAGCACTCCTTGGAGACCAGCTCTCTCCTTAGGCCCAGGGGTCAGAGCACTCCCTGTAGGCAAGCGCTCCTTTGGTGGGGAAGGTACAGAGAAGTCTGAGTCTCAGCTCCACCTCCTGGCTGAGGAGGAAGGCCCAAAGGGACCCTGTCCAAGAAGCTCTGTTGCTTCTGAGACCAGCAAGCTCTCCTGTGTGGACCAGCCTCAGGGAGATCCCAGATAGAAAATGGTAATCTCACCTGAGTCCTGAGGTCCGAGCACTCCCTGGAGGTGACTTCTCCTCTGGCAGAGAAGATGCACAGAGGACTGAGGGTTAGCTCTGCTTCATGGCTGAGGAGGAAGGCCTAAGGGGACCCTGTCGAAGAAGCTCTGTTGCTTCTGTGGCCTGCACCTCTCCTGCAATTACCCAATTCAGAGAGACCCAGGATAAAAAATGGTGATCACACCTGAGTCCTGGGGCCAGAGCACACCTGCTTTTTCTTAAAAATCATGATTTTGTTGGCCTTTATTCATTATACAGACTGACGAGTTACAGGGAGATATTTGAACACATAAATTTTGCTCACCTAATCCCATCTTCTCCACACCTTCCAGGTATTCTCATTAATCTTCCTTATAGCCTGACATCTAATTTCACACCTCAAAATGCATAAAAGCTTTGATGTATCTATATAAAGCTTAAGATGCACAAATGGGTATAAACATGTGATATTTAATATTATAATCTGGTTAATGTCATTTAAGGTGATAATATCCATTTTTATTTGCTTTTATCCATTCCTTTCATATTGCATTATATCTTTAAAGACAAAGAAAGGAGAGAAACAAAGAACAGTAGAAAGAAAGAAAGAAAGAAAGAAAGAAAGAAAGAAAGAAAGAAAGAAAGAAAGAAAGAAAACCCAAACAAAACAAAACACCATTTTGCATATATGGCATATCTTCTCCATGATCTGTGGATGTGTACAGAGGATGATTATATAAGTTATCTATGTTAATACTGGTACAATAATCATAAACATGAAAGTATCTCTGGGTTATGTTAAATTAGACTCCTTTAGGTATATACTTGGGCATGTCACAGCTGGCTCATATGGTAGTTCTATTTATAATATTTTTATACATATACACAATGCATCATATCATCACAATGACTTCTATTATAGCTTGGCTAATTTACATTTTCAGCAGCAATGTATAATGGTTCCCTTTAGTCCACATTCTTGTTGCTGCTTTATTAATGATAGCAATTCTGACTGGGGTAGGATGTAACTTTTTACTTTTTCTTTTCTTTTTTTTAATATTTATTTATTTATTTATTTATTTATTTATTTATTTATTTATTATATGTAAGTACACTGTAGCTGTCTTCAGACACTCCAGAAAAGAGCAACTTTACAGATGGTTGTGAGCCACCATGTGGTTGCTGGGATTTGAACTCAGGACCTCTGGAAGAGCAGTTGGTGCTCTTAATTTCTTTCATAACTACAATTGAGAAGTTCAAGAGCTTCTCTGCAGCATTGGTAGAGATTATTCATATAAACAAACACTATACAGAACAGGAAAATTTGTTGTTAGCTATACATCAGAGAAAACTATTCACAATACATAAATATAAAACTGTTGAGAAACCCAATAGTCCAATCTCCAATGGGCTAATTAAATGAGCAGAATTCCCAAATGATCTATTATAAACAGCCAATAATCATATGAAAAATATTCAACATTGTTTATTCCATTTTATATTTTTGCTTCTAGTAACCTTGACCTGTGGTCCCTTTGTCATATTACTCCAAACTCTGTTTCCATCATTGAATTAGTTTCTCTTTCAAAGCAGCATCTCTCTCTGTTTTCTCCACAGGGGATATATTTTATTACATTAGATTCATTTGTAGAAGCAAAGAGCTCATTTCAAAATGATTCATTTAATTTCTTATTCAATCACAATTTGACTACATGGGATAAAATGTTCAGAGAGTTTAGAGATTAGGAAGTAAACATCATGGATGAGCATTATTCAGTTTATTACACATGATAAAGCCCCAAAATGTCTTATTTTGCTAATCAGTTTTTACAAGGTGTTTCTATTCATTTTCTATAATGTACACCACTTTTTACATGTACATATATATGTATATTTTCAGAAAAAATGGAAATGACAAGTTGGTTAAATAGTTAAGAACTCTTTAAAATATAGTTTTATACATTAATTCATTAATTCAGTTTTACATTAACTTGTTAATTCAATTTTTTACATTAATTTATTAATTCAGGTTTTTAGTTGGCAATAATATCACAAAAGTTGTGAAATTTTTCCTTTACACTATGGATATACTTCACACATTCCTAATCTCATTTTGTATGATTTCTAATACAGCAAGTATATCATTTTATCTCATTCATTTAACTAAAAGGGAAATTCAAATCCTATAATATAATAGTTAATATGAATGCTGAACTATGTTTATTTCAATTTTATTTATTCTCTAGGCTTTTCTTATTTGTTTTTACTTTTTTATAAATATATTTTAATTTTAATTTTATTATTATAGCAACAGTAGGCTTGAGATCTACCATCTTAACAAATTCTAAGTGCAATATCGTTACTGTGGATGAAATGTTTTGTGACATATCTCTATTACTTGTTTATCTTCAATAACTAAAACTGAATATCCAATGCTTAGCAATTAACCATCTGTGCCTTTTATGATATACAGAGAAGCTCCTTTTTATATTTCTCTCTTTCTGCTCATATAAATAGAATTATGCAATATTCATTCTTTTGTGCCTGACATAATTCACTTAACACAAAATCATAAAGGCTACTCACATTGTCTGATAATGAGATTGTTTTAATACCAAATAACTGACTTTCTATCTAGATACATATAAAGTTATTTTTATCTCTTCATCCACTGATGTATGTTTAGATTCATTTTACAGCCTTTTAACTAATGAACACTAAGGATTTCTAATTCTTTTTCAAGACTACCATTTATATTCCTTAAAATAAATTCACAATTACATATTGCTGAATCAAAGAGTGTTTCTATTTTTTATATTATTAATTAAGTTGTATATTTACTTTACACCTTGATCACAGCTTCCCTTGCCTGTCTTTGTCGCAGTCACTCTCTCTCCTCTCACCTCACTCTACCCCATCTCTTTCTTCTCTTTTTCCTCAAAAAAGAGGGAAGGCTCCCATAGATATCAAAGAGCCTTGGCAATCAAGTTGCACTAAGACTATGTGCATCTTCTCCTATTGAGGGTAGACAAGGCAGCTTAGTTGGGGAAAAGGGATCCAAAGGCAGGCTACTGAATCAGTGACTACCCTGCTTCTGCTGATAGGAGTCCCACATAAGGACCCAGCTGCACAATTTTTACATATGTGGAAGGTCTAGGTCCATCCCATGAGTTATCTCTGGTTGGTGGTTCAGTCTCTATGAGAGCCAATGGTTGAGTAGTGCTACTTTGAAGCAATGAGGAAGTATTATACTTTTGCATTAGCTATACTCCCATTAATAATGTTCATAATTGTCAATTTCTCCATTTCATCTCCAAAGGAATTGTGGCATTCATATTAGTAGGAAAAAAGTAAAATCTCAATGGGCTATTTATATGCATTTCCTTTTCATTTAGTGAAGTTTACTGTCCTCTTATTTACTTGTTGATATTTTCAAAACTGCACCTTGAGCGCAGAGCCCCCATGGTCCCTAGAGGACTCTCCACATGATCTAGGGACCACTGGTGAGTGGAGCACAACATCTGTTCAAATCTAATCGCATGGGTCCTGAGACAGCATTAGGGACACAGAATCAGCCAGACCAGGGGCACAGGTCCCTTCTAGTCAGCGCCAGCTCCAGGTCATCTTGGGCGCAGGGTCTGCACACACCCCCACGGTCCCTAGAGGACTCTCCACGTGTTCTTGGGACCACTGACCAGACAAATCCAAACTGCTCAATGGAGACACCACTCCCAGCAACTGTAACATGCCCGGGATATTAGGACGACAATATCCCAGGATAACAGGACGTGGGTCACACCAGTATTCCAGGGTCTCAGTGGATTTTGACTGCCAAGAACTCAGACACACCCAGAATATCAGGTTCACAGGAGCCCACAATCAAACGATCACAGTGAAAGCTGGACTCTTTCTTCTTTTTTCCTGTTAGTTTTCCATTGGACTTCTATGCTGATAATTATGAATTTTTATTTCATTGTGATAATTAAAACAAACAAAAGGAGAAATTCCACATACTCATATAAATGTCACTGTCTTCTTACAAGCCTTATATATTTTCTTTGATCACTAATTGAGAAAATACCTTACATTTGGATCTCATGAAGGCATTTCCTAAAGAGAGTCTTTTCTCTGTGATAATTCCAGCTTGTGTCAAGTTGACACACATAACCAGCCAGTACACATGTAGACAAAATATCTGATGTTACCAAACATTGGCAAAGACTCTTCTTTCACTAGGTTCCTGAATTTTTGCCTACCTTTATTTGAGCCAACAGATACCTTTTTTGCTCCGATTCAAAGCAGTATGCTCACTGCAAAGAAACATGTTCTTTGATCTTTATTCCCTTAACATCATTGCCTTCATCTCTTTTATATTTTTTTCTAACATTTTATCATAACTATAAGGGAAAAACATTTTTGAATAATTTTGATATGCTTCCAGTTCCTAATTTAGGATTTTTCTTCCCATTATGTTTCAGAAGCCATCTAGGAAAAGCTGAGGCTAGCAGGTTGTCTTCCTGTAGGTGTCCCACTGTCATTGCATGGATTATGATCAGTGAGCTATGCAAGGCAAGATCTCAAGAGACTTCATCTCACATCTGCTTCTTAACATCTAATATTCCTTTCCTGTCACTATTACATAGTCTGTTGTTTCCTGGGCATTGCCTATTGGGCAAATTTCTTGCAGGGCAACATGAAGATGAACTTTCATGAATTAATACAGTTTAGATGAATTAATGATTTTATAGAATTCCTGATTAGATTCAAATGATTTGTGAAGAAAATTTTTTATTAATTGTTTTATTTATTTACATCCCAAAAGTTGCCCTCTCTACTCCTCCCCTCCTCCAGAGTTCTTCCCCAACTCTCCCTTTGAGAGGGTGCCTCTAGGACATCCCCTGTGGGACCATGAAAGGCCTCCTGTTTGGTTTGAGCAATGCTTGCTCCAGAGACCTAGTAGAAAACTCTACAAAGGACAGAACAGTGAGCCACATTCCCAGAGACAGGTGCCTGACAACATAAAACCCCCAACTCAATGATTCTGTGACTATCATTCACACAGAAAATGCCCCAAGCTCCTGGCATTCAAGCTAGACTTCACTCTCATAGTTATCTGACAATAGCCAGGTATGCTCCTCCCCACAGCTATCCTACAACTGCAAGATAACCCAGCCCACTATAAAAGTGGCTACTTGGCCCCTCCTCTCTCTCTTAAGCCCTCACCTCTCTCATTCTTATCTCTAGCTCTCCATCTCTCCTCCCTCTCTCCCACTCTCCATGTGGCCATGGCAAGTCTCCCTCTTTCTACCTTCCCTCTCTCTACCTTTCTATAATAAAGCTCTAAAACCATAGACCATCTTTGCTCATCAAGGCCTGCCTGCCTATTTGAATGATGGAACAGGCTTTTCCCTAAGGAGACAAGTATAACCTCCTACTAGAAGGCCTTCCTGTGCTCCAGCAACTGACCACACCAAAGACTCTTACCCACATGGGAACCACCCAGCACCCCTTCTGTCCCTGCACTCTCCTCTCTTTGGTCCCAGGGATGACCAAGCTGTCCCCAGGGTGCCCACTTTTTTCTCAGCTCTTCTGAGACTTACAGCTGTGTCTGGGATGCCCAGACTGAGACTGAGAATCTGTTATCTCTGGCTTCCATGAGGCCCAGAGCCTTTGGACTGCTTCCTGTCCACCCTCCGTGAACTGTGGTTCCATGGCTTCACATACCCAAATACACACCCGGGGCCTTATGGAGAATGTGCAATTCCTCCACATCTGCCTTCCCAGAGCACCAAAGCTCTGAGGGGACACAGGTTCTCTCCCACACCCTTTATTCCCCCATGCCAGCTGCCTGACAATCCACCTACCTTGGGTCATCAAGTCTCTACAGGATGAGGCACATCTTCTCCCACTGAGGCCAGATAAGGCAGTCCTCTGTTACAAATGTGCCTGGAGGCCTCAGATCAGCCTATATATGCCCTTTGGTTGGTGGCTTAGGCTTAGGGAGCTTCTGAGAATCCAGGTTAGTTGATACTGTTGGTCTTTCTATGGGGTTGCCATCCCCTTTATTCCCTTTAACCCTTCTGCTAAATCCTCCATGGAACTTTGGAGTATCTGCCTCTGTCTCATTTAGCTGCTGATACAATTTCTCAGAGGGCAGCCATGTTAGGCTTCTGTCTGCAAGCACAACCTGGTATCCGTAATAATTTCAGAGTTTGGTAACCTCCCATGGGGACTGATTAATTTTGGAGAAGGATGCATGAATGCTGAAAAGAAGGTATATTCTTTTGTATTTGGGTGAAATGTTCTATAGGTATCTGTTAGTTCCATTTGATTCATAACTTTAGTTTCATCATTTTTCCATTTAGTTTTTGTCTGATGACCTTTCTGTCCTTGAGTCTATTTGTATGGGGGGTTATGTATATTGATCTATGTATTTTGAGCCACTCTGAGTCTCTGAAACAAGGCCAACTTGGTGAGAATGGGTAACCTTTTGAAAAATTTTGTGCTTCTGCTCATCAGGGAGATTGCAATATAATTCTCCTTTGATATTGCTGAGTTGTTGTCAGGATTTGGAGAAAAAAAAAAAGACCTTCAGTATCTACATGCCTGACAAGTGGTTAGTGTCTCTATTAAATGAAGAAATTAAAACAAAAAAACAAAACAAAACAAAACCTAAGCAAGAGCCTCCCAGCACCAGCACCACATGAGGATGACATTAGCTGAAATACCCCACAAAGGGGAAGGAGAATCTGTGGAGACCATATACAGAAGTTAGGCATGCCCCCTACTCTGGTTGAGTGATGGGCAACTCACCCATCTCCAAAATTTTAACCCAGAATTGCTCCTGTCTAAAGGGACAAAGAATGGAGCAGAGACTAAAGCAACAGCCATCCATAGACTGCCCCACCTGGGGATCCATCCCACGTGGATACACCAAACCCATACATGATTGCAGATGCCAAGAAGTATTTGCTGATAAGAGCCTGATTGAGCTGTCCTCTGAAAGGCTCTGCCAGATCAGGATCAATACAGATGCAGATGCTTATAGCCAACCATAGGACTGAGCACAGGGACTCCAAAGGAGGAGTTAGGGGAAGGACTGAAGAAGCTGAAGGGACTTATCTGGCATTAATGGGAGGGGAGGCCCTTGGTCCTGTGAAGGCTTGATGCCCCAGTGTAGAGGAATGTTAAAGGAGTGAGGCAGGATTGGGTGGGTTCGGGAACACCCTCATAGAAGCAGGGTAACTAGTGATGGTATGGGAATTTGCAGTGGGGAAGCCAGGAAAGGGAATAACATTTGAGATATTAATAAATAAAATATCCAATAAAACAAAAACTAAGCTTATATCCTCACCCTGACCCCCCCCCCAAAAAAAAAAAAAACAAAACACTTAACATTCAAGACAATGTACTGAATATAAAGTTTTCAAAAAGAATAAAATTAAGTGGCTGAAAACTTGTTTTTCTTTGTTAGTGTTCACCATACTTGGCCACCAGTGAAATGTTAATTAAAATTGCTTTGAAAATTTATCTTACCCCATTAGAATGTGTAAGAATTTTTTTTTAAAGTGATTGCAACAACAAAAATTTGCCTTAGATGTGGGGAGATAAAACACTTATATTTTGCTAGTAGGAGTGCCAACTGGTACAACTGATATAAAAATAAGTGTGGACCTTCTTCTAAAAGCTATAAAGAGAACTACAACATAATCTAGTTATAGCATTCCTGGACATAATTCCAAAGGATTCTATATCCCAGACAAGAGATACTTGCTTATCCATGCTCACTGCTGTTCTATTTACAATAAGCAGGAAATGGAAACACCTAGGTGCCTACCACATGATGAACAGATCCCGAAAATGTGGTTTAAACAAACAATGTAATATGTTTTTTTTTTTTTCATCTGCAAAGAAACATTAAACTAAGAAAGTCACAGGTTAATGGATGTACTTGGAAATAATTACACCACATGAAGAAAACAGACCCAGAAAAATAAATGGCTCTTATTCTTTCTCATATGTTTATGCTAGGTTTGATTTTTAGATATATGTGTTTAAGCTAAATTGGAGTGCTCACAGAAGTCAAGAAACCAATAAGAAATCATAGGAGTGATATATTTCAAGAAAATAAAAACAAAACACAGTATGAGAAGGTAAGGTAAATAATGGGATAGGAGTGATAAACATGAGGGGAATAAGAGGAATGGGTAGAAAAAAGGATATAGAAAAAGAAAAATTACAGTGATGACTTTGGAAAATAATATATGGTAACCCACCACTCTAGAAATTACATAAAAGATGATAGATAGATAGATAGATAGATAGATAGATAGATAGATAGATAGATGATAGATAGATAGATAGATAGAAGATAGATAGACAGATAGATGATAGATAGATAGATAGATAGATAGATAGATAGATAGATAGATAGATGATAGATAGATAGATAGATAGATAGATAGATAGATAGATAGATGAGGTTTAACGTGACTTAGCCAGTTACTGAGTGTTTCCGTTATGGTTTCTATTGCTGTGAGGAGTCACCATGACCATGGCAACTTTTATAAAGGAAAACAATTAATTAGGGATGGCTTAAAGTTCAGAGGTTGCTGGGCGTTGGTGGCACACACCTTTAATCCCAGAACTTGGGAGGCAGAGGCAGGTGGATTTCTGAGTTCGAGGCCAGCCTGGTCTACAGAATGAGTTCCAGGGCAGCCAAGACTACACAGAGAATCCCTGTCTCGAAAAGCCTAAATAAATAGATAGATAGATAGATAGATAGATAGATAGATAGATAGATAGATAGATAGATAGTAAAGTTCAGAGGTTTAGTCTATTGCCAACATGGTAGGAAGTATGATGGCATGCAGGCAGACATGGTGCAGGAGATGCAGATGAGAATTCTACATATATATTGTCAGGCATCATGAAGAGACTGCCACACTGGGCCTATGAGAATCTTAGGTCTTATTGCTCACCTCCAATGACACACTTCCTTCAACAATTCCAAACTTACTCTAACAGAGCCATAACTTCTAATACTACTACTCTATGAGCCTATGCTGTCCATTTGTCCTCAAATAACCAAATAGTAGAATAATGCCCCCTTAAATAACAGAATATCAAATAAAATATCCAGGGCCAGGTATGGGTTACTTCTTTAGAGTCGTTAGATACTGAGATGATATAGACACCCACATATTATATTATGTTTGTTCTTGCTAAACCTTCAGAACTTGATGATAACCTACTGCTGAAAATACTACATACTTGAATGACAGGACAGAAAAGCTAAGCAGGCTCAAATATGATAGACCCCTGCTAGCTTTCTGCTGTGGATGGCCCTGGTGCTGTTTTTATTTTGATACTAATTCGGCTTCCCCAAGAGAAGCTGCCTAGGATGAAGAGTGATTCAAATACTTAGGTGACTTCATGTAAACTTTCCCCTAATGAATAAAGATTTCAAGGAACCAATCACAGGGCAAGTGTGCAGGACTTCCGGGTCAGAGAGAGGTCTGGAGGAAGATGAGAGGAGACTTGGTTGGCGGACAGAAGATGATGGAGACGAAAATGTAGATATAGGAGGCCCCAGGTTCAGGTGGCAGATCCACCAAGATCTGCTACCAGAAGATTTGTAACTTAAAATAGCTTACAACATTAGGATGCTAGTTGCTGTGTCCAGTGATTGTATTGCCTTTTGATTCTCAACTAAGATTGTGTGGTGTTTTCCTTCACATTGTAACTCAACTGAGAAAAGGTATGGTGGTGGGGCACCCCAGCCAGCCAAGGGAATTATTTGGAAGTGTGGTGTTGGCGTGGTAGTGGCCTGCCATGGGTACAGATATTTTGAAACTCGACCAGCCAGACTGCTGGTGCCTTGCCAGCGGTGGCATGGGTGCCTTTTTAATATTTTACTCTACATAGTCAGGTATGTCAAGGTGTTAAGAAATATCAAAATCTAGTGGAACTGTTAAGTTCTCTATTCTCAAGGTGTCTACAATGTACAGTGATTGCTAGCTTAAACTAAAACAAGCAAAACTTAGACAGTTATTAAGCATTTCATTGGCATTATGGCCCAACACACTTTTGTGTAAAAACGTGCATCAATCAAGGTTACTTAACACTGACTTGATGCTCAAAAACATACACTAGAACACAATATATTTCTATTTATTGCAGGAAACCCATTATAAATTTAGTTTTACTCAAACTTGGTCGATATTTGGAAGTAACAGTGGAGATTGGGGTAATTGCAGAGTCCATACAATTGAATTTTAGATAACTATAGATTCCTGTGTGCTTTATACAAGGCAAAGAAAAATGGAATTATTTGTGGAGTACAAAGCAATATCAGATTCGAGAAAATGGAATGAATTCATCCCAACATTGATGTCTCCAAACGAGAAGAAAGAGGTCACAATTTTCATATTAAAATTTTAATGAAATTATATATAGAAAAATCCTGGCTCATCCATGGTAACTGGCATATATTTTTTCAAATTATGTGACTACTGTATGGTTTGTTAGTTTATCTCTAAAAGCAGAGAAAATAGCACACATTTCCTAGTTATTTTAGTGTTAAATATAATATGTAATATGTTGTGGAATGTACCATTAGTGCTTATTTCAATTTGAGTTTAGGTATAAAATAACTCAACCTAAAACTTGATTGCTTAAAGTAATAATATTAAAGATATGTTGGGCATCAACATCTTTGCTTAGCTTATTTCCAAGATCATTCTCCTGGATGTGTTTGTTTCCTTCATTTCTGTTGCTGTCAGTTAGTTGGTAGCCCAATAGGGGCTGGATTATATGAAATAAACTCACATGCTTGGTGGTTGTTGGTTAGGGTTCATGGATTCTCTTCTTCATGACTTTCCTTGGACATTAGTTCACGTTCATTCACACTGTTCCAATGTACAGAAAAACCACAACAGGAATGACAATATATCTGAAATTTGAGCTCAGTAGTTCATCAGTTTTGCTACATTTTATTGGCCAGAATATATCATATACCTCATTAGCATAAATCAAAGATTTGAGGGTAAACAATGCCTTGACAGTAAAATAAATGTGCCTTGGAATTATTAATACAGTATTAGTGGACTGATGCAGTAAGGAATGAGCTTCTGATGAACTAGAAAGCAACGGAGGGAGTATAAGAGAAATTGAATGTTTAAAATATAGAAAGATAAATTCGTGGAAAAGAGGGCCTCTGTAATGGTACAAAACAAAGGGGGACAAGGGTAGTTGTAAATGACATGTTGAAGGCATATTATGAAATATTCTCACTAAAGACAGTGAAATAAGAGCAATACTCATGTTAGGAATGATTTTCAAGATTATCAATTTATACTGATGCATATGTGCATTGATGTGTAACCTTCACCAGCATTATTCAAAAGCCAGTTATGAACATTAAGTCTGAGAAGTTAAGTAAAATCAGAGATGGCATATTTCAGTATAGTTTTGAATGAAGGGCAAAAAAGACGAAGGAGTTCAGTGGCTACGAGGAAAATAAAAAGAACTTTTGAAAGACAGATGATCAGGTATAATTTTGATTTTAAATTAAAGGGAAATTGATTGACAAATTAGTATGTACTAAGAGAGGTCTGTGTGGATTACAGACTAGAGTAGAATATAAGAAAATTAAAATGCTAAAAGCAGAGACAAAGATTTGAATACAAAGTATAGTATGATTAGAGCTTGGCTGTGATATAAAGGGCACTACAGATGACCTTGCATTATAAGAAGTACCATTTGAATATTTATCACTTACAATTTTAGATATTTTTACTTTATTTATTAAGAATTTTATATATGAATATTACATTTATATATTCCTCTTCTCCCTCTCCTCCTTACAACTCTTCATGTGCCCCCATTTGATCTCACATTCATTACTTATTATTCTTTAATCATTTTCAGTATGTATATATGTATACATAAATGAATAAGTGTGTAAACAAAATCTATTGAGTTCACTTAATATTGTTTATATGTATATCTTGGGAATGACAATTTGTTATTGGATAGTTACTCAGGGTGTGTCTGTGGAAATGAATGGATCTCCCTTTTTCTGCAGTCACTAAATTACCAATAGTTTTTCATCTATGTTTGGGGCCATGGGAGAGACAAAGTTGTATATCTCGAGATAGTACCCATAAAGAACAGCTCACCAATGCACAATCTCTAGCTTTACTCTGAAATTTATTTAATTTCTGACTAGGCCATGCTTCTCTTCTAATGCACTTTACTAAAATCAGGAGGATGCTAAGGGTTTACATTGCTAAGAACTATGGTAGTCCTCTCTTAGTTGTTTATTTCTAGACCTTTCTATGTTTTTCTTTGTTTAATATTAGAATTTACCACAATGTAAGTTGTTTATAGCTGCTTTCTTACTTAGTCTCTCTCTGGGTGGCATGTACATAAAGATTAAACAGCTGCATCAGATTCTATAAAACCATTTACATTCTTTTTCACAGAGTTATTTATCCTAATAAGACACTCATGAATTAAATTGTATTTTAGTGTCTGCTTATTGGAGGGACTATACCAAAAACAACAGGTACTCAAAAATATTTCCAAAATTCTTGGTAATGAGATTTCACATGGACCCTCTCACCCTTCCATCTCAAAGTAAGAATGAAACATTCCAATTGGTGTTATGGATAGTACTTGGCACATATTAATTGTTCTTATTAAATATTTCGTCTTTGTTGACCTTGAAAAAATATATTTGTGACAGATTTCTGTAACAGGTGCAAGGAGTCACTCATTTGAAAGACATGTGGGAAATAATATATGAAAAGACAAAGAAGTTGGCTGGTTCATGCCAAGTTGTATTGACACAGTGCATATGGATAATGAGAGGCTTGGAGCTGTTAACAAGCAGTTAAGAGCTTAGTGAAAGAACTGGAAGATGTCAGCAGTAGAATATAAAGAGGCCCTAGCCACCTGTAACAGAAGGCCAGACACAATCAAACAGCAGGTTGAAAAAGTCCTGGTGAGAGTTGTAGATCCCAAGAGACACCAATGAAGATATTTTATGAGTAAGTCATGAGCCTGGTACAGAAAGCTTGTATCTTGAGAACTAAGGACTGGCCTTATGACTGTCATGATGCTGCTGACCATATAATCTTCTCAAACTCCATAAAGGAACATACTAGGTCCAATGTAGATGGAACACCATCTGATATAAGAGTTCAATATCTAGTGTCATTCTAGAGGTTGTAGAAACCTTTCTTCCCAAGTAGAGAAAAAGCTACCTTACTAGATGCCCTTACTTATCCTCTTGCCAGAAAAACCTACATCTACAATTATCCCAGTATAAACTGTGTATGGACAAATCTACATAGATAAGATAATTAAGAGGTTATGAATACAAAATTATAGGAATTAAGAGGTATATGTTAGCAGGAACCTGAAGGGAAAGCCTTCAGGCTTGTGTTTTGAGACTGATGGATAGAATTAAAATTGTTTTGATTTGGTTAAATTTATTTTTGAGACAGGGTCTCCTGTATTCTAGGCTAGCCTCCACTTCACCATATTGTGGAGGGTGGCCTTGAATTTCTCATAATTGTAATACTACCTCACAGTATGTTGAGGCATGGGCCATCAACCCTGAAATATGCAATGTTGAGGATCAAATACATGGTCTTCTTTATACATACTAGGTATGAGTTCCACAACATAAGCCTCATCTACATTACTAATTTGACTATATTTACAATGCATGTGGCCTAGCAAGAATTCTAGGGACAACAACAAACTTCTTGATAGTGGCACGTAAAAACAGCTGAATTGATAAGGGAAATAGAATATATATTAAGTTTTACTTAGTTATCAAGAATAACATTTAATTGTTTACTGGAAAAATACATGGAGATAGAATAATTATACTAGATGAAATAAATGACTCCAAAAGAAAAAAAAATTACATCATTAGAAATGGATGCATTAGAGGCATGGCCTTGGTGAGAACAGAGTGACATGGTTCTTGCCCTTGGGACAAGGTCCGCAGAGTGAGCCTTCATGGGGGTTCATGTGTGCTATGGGCATAAAGCTTGCTTGCATAATAATGTACATATTTCACATTCCTCCAAATAATGTCTCCCTGTTAAAGTTAATAACTCCATGATAATTTAAAACAGCCAAAGTCCAGGGGTTGAGGGTGTGGCTAGGACTCAGCCACATGGTAAACACTGGGACCTTCAAGACAGCCCTTAAGGCTATGGAAGTGAGCTCTAAATACATGATTTCACAAATACATAATTTCTCACCTATGCAAAAAATAAAGATGCCATAAATATTATATGAGTACCTTCATGAATCTAAAGGAATAGAGGCAGCTACACTATGAGCCAGCTTGTCAAAAAAATACAAAGACAGGCAGGTTCCTGAGTTCAAGATAAGTCTGAGACTCAGCTCTAGTGGGTGCAGGTGTGATGGAAGGGGTAATTTTAGGGCTGGGTCCCACCCAACTATCTTATCCTTTGTGCTTAAGAAAGGCAGACGGCTCTCTGAATTCTAATGCAATGTTAAGAAGCTGCGGTAGCAAGAGGCAGATTCATAAGACAATCAAAAGGAAAATGTGGAGTAAATAACCAGATTTATTTGTAAAATAAAAGACTGGACCTGTGTTTTGTAGAACATGAGCGATTCAGAGAATTTTTTAGGATAGAAGAATTGCTTGGAGAACTGAGACACATACAAGGTCGCACACACACAAGCAGACCATGGACAGAGAGCAAGCAAGCAGAATATAAACAGGGAAATCTCCAGAGAGAAAGAAGAACATGCAGAGAAGCAGTCTGCCTTGTAGGTTCCATACACTCCTTCTTTCAGAACCCCTTTCCAAGCAGAGGCTCATCCTTTGTAAGGGAATATTTGGGAAAAATAAGAATACTAAAAAAAAAAAAAAAAAAGTTCTAAAAAAGATAATAGAGGAATTATTTGAATAAATACTGTAAGGATCTATGATTTCTCAAAGAATGAAACTCCAGACTTTAGTAGTATGTGTAAACACAAAGAGTATTTTATTCATCAGAAGTTCAGCATGCTGGGGTCTCCCACATTACCAAGATAGACTCGCATGTGAGCTTGCAGGCTTGATTTAAAACACATTAGGGAATTCCTGGGTAGGTGACCTCTATCATAATCTGTTGGGTGTATCTCTGTGGACATTCCCTTACTGGGATTGGCAGCTGGAGGTCAGGGAAGGATGCTGAGCCACTGCACTTGCCTCAGGCTAGGAGGCAGGCAGCTTCTGAGGCCCGGACTTACCTGGAATTGCCCAGTTCTTAGAAACAGAGATTTAGGCCTAGTCTCCTTAACTGCCAATTTGAAGGTTATTGTGGAATCAGCCTAGCCTTTTCAATGCATATTGTTTATATAAGAAAAAACAACACTGAAAAACAAAATTATAAGTCTACATGATGTATATACACTTTATCTTAAATGAAGGTCGTGGAAATTGGTGGCAAGTGCTCATCAAGAAAGAAAAAGAGCTAGACGTGGTGGCGCACGCCTTTAATCCCAGCACTCAGGAGGCAGAGGCAGGTGGATTTCTGAGTTCAAGGCCAGCCTGGTCTACAAAGTGAGTTCCAGGACAGCCAGGGAAACCCTGTCTCAAAAAACAAAACAAAACAAAACATAAAAACAAAAACAAAAACAAACAAAAGAAAACAAAAGAAAGAAAGAAAATGAAAGAAAGAAAGAAAGAAAGAAAGAAAGAAAGAAAGAAAGAAAGAAAGAAATTTTCTTTAGAAAGGTAGATAGATATTTCCTTTCTCCTTTAACAAGGAGCTGAAAAGCAGCCACATTAATGACTACACAGAGCTTACAGAGAAGTGGTTTGGTAGAGCCAAGGTGAAAGAAAGTAACTGCTAAGTAACAATTGGACACATTCACCACAGCACTCAGCAAAATTTGTAAGGGAGCCAAAAGTACTTACTTTGCAGGGAACTATAGTGATTTATGGAATTTTGTATAACTGACAGCAAAATAAGTGGTGACATATTGGTATTGACTAATACCTAAAACTACAAAAAGAGTTGGATAAAGGCTATGTGGGCTACCCAAGGCAGCAAGGGACCAGGCCACATTGAATGTAACTGCAGACAATTAACTTTCAATGAATATAAAAGGAATTCTCAACTAAAGAATGTGTAAATAACAATATTAAAGCTTCCCAGTGATCTCCTGTGCTTGGCTTCATACTAACTGGCAATATGTTCTAATCTTCAGGCTCATTCTAATTCTCTGGCTTGTCCTGTCTTTATCTATGCCTAGAATGTTCTTTCTCAGTAACCTGTCTCTATACCCAAACTGCCCCTTTCTATTTCTCTATCCCTCCTTTTCTATTTCTGTTTCTATTCCTATCTATCTATTTATCTATCTATCTATCTATCTATCTATCTATCTATCTATCTATCTATCTATCTTAGTGTGGTGTTCTATCTTTTTCTACTAATTAATTTATTTATTTATTAACTCAACATCCCTATTGCTGAACACCCAGTCCCTGTTTTTACACAGTCCCTCTCCCATTTCCCCTCCATTTCTCTTTTGAGAACTCCCCATGTGTATAACCCCACCATGGCATATCGTCTGCAAGGCTAGCACATACTCTCTATTGAGGCAAGACAAGGCAGCCCAGTTAGGGGAAGGGGTAATCCACAGGCAGTCAAGAGAGTTAGAAACAGATCCTGGTCCAGTTTTTGGAGGACCCATATGAAGATAAGCCAGCACATCTGCTACATATGTACAGGGAAGCCTAGGTCCAGCCCTTTATGCTGTTTGGCTGGTGGTTAAGATTCTGAGAGCCCCCAAGGGTCCAGGTTAATTGACTATTTTTGGTCTTCCCATGGAGTTCTTCTACCCTCCAGGGCCTTTGATCCTTCCCCTAACATCTCCATAAGAGTCTTGTCACTCCTTCCAGTGTTTGGCTGTGGGTCTCTTCATCTGTTTCAACCATCTGCTGGGTGGAGTCTCTCAGAGGAAACATAACAGAGAATCATTAATAGTGACAGGGATTGGGACTTGCCTCTGGGATGGTTCTCAAGTTGGGCCAGTTATTGTTTAGTTATTCTTTCAGTCACTGCTCCGTCTTTGTCTCTGGACATCTGGTAGGCTGAGCACATAGTGGGTCCAAGGTCTAATGGGTGAAATGCTATCCTTACCCCTCCTCTGCCTGGCTGTGGGAGGTGGCCATTTCAGGCCCCATATGACCCACTGCTAGGAGTCTCAACTAGACTCACTCCCATAGACTTCCTGGTGTCTTGCCTGTCTCAGTTTTCTGGCATGTCCTAGAGATTACCCCTAACTGCCAATTTCCCTTCTCTCTCTCTCCTGCTCTGCAATAGAATATTTGTTTTATAACTTCCAAACATCAGGCTCAGACTTAACATATTAATTTCATGCCACCTTAAATGACTTTATACTTGGTATTTTAATATATACACATTTTTAACTGAAAAAAAAAGATTTTATACAGTATATCACCATTGTTTTTTACTCTATCAATCCTTTCATGATCCTCTCCACTTCTCTTATCACCCAACACCATGCTCTTTCTTTTTCTTTAAAAGTAACTTGCAAATAAAATGAAAATAAGCAATCAGAATTCCAAGAAACGCACACAAATGCAAATTCAGAAATCCAAAATATATATGAGCATAATACCAATAAGACAAATCAAAAATGTCCTTACACAGGTATATACAATGAAACAAGTTTACAGAAATACGATGGAGTTCAGCTTATATTGCTTGGGGATAGGGTCTACTGTGTACTATGTTTAATACACCAAGTGAGATTTCACTGAAAAAGACATTTCCTTTTCTTTGCAAATAGTTACCAATTATAGCTAGCTTCTTGGTTAAAGGTATGAACATGTTTTCACTGCCAACTCTACACTCTAGGACATTTCCTGGCTTGAATGCATATAAGTCCTTATAACACAGTCTCTGTGAATTCATTTGTACATCAGGACTGTTGTATCTCATTTACATAATGACAAAACAAATTTACACTCATACTGGCAATAAATAAGTGTTCACCTTCCTCCACATCCTCACAAGCATGAGCTATTATTTGTTTGGTTGATCTCACCCAGTCCAGCTGGTATCAGATAAAATCTCAAAGTTGTTATGATTTAACATTTCCTGATGACTATGCATGCATGTTGAACATTCCTTTAAATGTTTCACGGCCATTAGTGATTCATCTTTGGACATCTTTCTGCTTACTTCTGTACCCCATTTTTAAATTTGATTACTTGTTTTCTTAAAATCCATTTTTTTTACTTCTTTGTATATCTTACATATCAATCCTCTACTGGATATATAATACTTAAAATACTTTTTCCAATTCTGAAGCCCACTGTTTTGTCTAAAGGATGGAGTCCTTTGCCACACAAAAGCTTTTTAGTGTCATGAAGTTTCGTTTATTAACTGGTAGTCTCAAAGCCTTTTTAGGAAGTCACTTTCTTTGCCAATGAGTTCAAGACTAATTCCTACTTACTCTTCTGTCAGATTCAGGATATTTTCTTATGTTGAAGTACTTGATACATTTGGAGTTGGATTTTATATAGGATGATAAATATTGATCTATTTGCATTCTTCTACAATTAAACATCCAGTTAGACCAGAATCATTTGTTGAACATGTCCTATTTTCCAACATGAATTTTTTTGGTTTCTTTGTCAAATCTTAGGTGTCCATAGCTATATGACCTTATGTCTCGAAATTCAATTAGATTCGATTGTTCAATCTGTTCCTTTTATGCCAGTGTCATAGTTCTGATGTGTAACTTGAAATTTGAGATGGCAGTACTGTCAGCATGATTTTTTTTTATTATTTGGTATGTATCTGAGTCTATATGTGGCTGAAAAATATTTTATGATTTGGTATGTATCTGAGTCTATAAGTGGTTGAAAAATATTTTTTCAATATTTGTGAAGAATTTGTGTTGGGATTTTGATAGGAATTATAATTTTCCTTTTGACTTTTGCTTTATATATGTTATTCAGAACTATGTTATTTTTCTAACTCCCTGAAATAGTAAAACCCAAAATATCAGAGAAAACATCCTTAGAAAAGAGATATACAGGAAAAAATGTAACATTATGCTGTTTTCGGGAATTTGGAGAAGTTTCATGAACCCAGTCAACTGGATTAAGTTTTAAAGGCATTTCAATTTTTACCCTCTGTAAAGAACAGAATGATTTATCTACACAATGTTTGCCCTGATCAAATTCATGCAGTCCTGTCATGATACTGTGATTAGAAGCCTTACACTAGTCGGGCAGTGGTGGCGCACGCCTTTAATCCCAGCACTTGAGAGGCAGAGGCAGGTGATTTTTGAGTTCGAGGCCAGCCTGGTCTACAGAGTGAGTTCTGGTACAGCGAGAGCTACACAGAGAAACCATGCCTTGAAAAAAACCAAACCAAACCAAACCAAACCAAACAAAAAAGAAGCCTTACACTAACTGAAATAAATAAATAAATGTAAAATTTTGCTTTATTGACCATGTTATATTTATACTTAATTTCAATTTCTCAAATTTCCACATCTTTGTCTATTTTTCATTAAAGTAGCTAATATCATTAGGGTGTTCAGAATATTTTATTTCTTAGAACTATTTGGAACTGATTCATATTTCCAAAAGTGACAAAATGTTAATAATTAGTCATTAATATGGTATTAACATCAATGCCAGATGATTTCATAAAATGAAATAAGTATAAGATCAATTTGTCAGCTTAATGAATAAATTATGTAATTGAACTATTTATCAGTGCAATCACTGTCATGACTAAACTGGTTGACAATAGCAGTTTTAAAAATCACATTATTAAGTTTAACATGCAAGAAAACATAGGTAGCTCTGAAGGTACTAAAGCTCACTTGTAGGATTTAGTCCCAGTTACTCCCAGTGGTGTTGGAACAGATGGTGTGGCCTACTCACTCCTGATTCTACTATACTGGGCTTCTGTATTTTAAATGAAAAAATTCTCCTTTGAAATAATGTCTATAATCCTAATTGAAAAAATGATTCATGTGAATGTAGATTTTTAGATTATATATGCATGATACTAATAAAAACATATTAATTAAAATCTTTCAGAAATGGATAGCCTATAGAAAACCTTAATCTATCGCTTCTCGGCCTTTTGGCTAAGATCAAGTGTAGAAAACCTTAATCTGATGGAGAAAAAAAAAACGTTAGGAGCATGTCATGTCCTTATTCAGTAGAAGAGTAAAAGACAGAGATTTGGGCTACATAATAGTAAGACCAATTTCTGAGTAATAAACATATCATTTAATATGGAGGACAACAAATAAGCATTCTGAAGAAAGCTTTTCAGGTCCAAAACCATAAGTCTTTTAACATGAAACATACACACCTGGGTTTTTTTCTTGTTCTGTTGTATTTTCCTCTGTTTTTTTGTTACCACACATTACAATATGAGAGGAATTGAGTAGGTTCCAAGTGCAATTGTATATTATGTTCATTTCTATTTGCAAGTAGAACTCTCAGCAAGAAAATAGTAGCTGAGATATGATACAAGAATGTTTTGCTCTGTACATGCCCAGCATATATTAATCGTCTATCACTTTCTTTCTATTTTCAAATACAACGTTTTCAAAGTCAGCTTCCTCAAACTTGTCGGAATGCAATAAATACATTTGAGAAATCCTTTTGAGTTAATCCTGAGACATATAATTCACTGCTTACCCATCACTTCCATAGGAACATAGTGCCATAGTAACATGGATGATCAGCAGAATGGATGCTGAAAACTGTCAAAATGATATTCTCTTGCTTTTACTCCCTGACAGATTTGACAGTTAGGATTTCTTAGCACTCCTTTCATTATTTGAGAACAGATATGGGCTAGAATAAAATCCCCAACCTGCCTGCTGCCTGTGGCACATTCCAAAAATATTTCTTCCACCCCTGGGTTCACAAGGGATTGAAAGGAAGAGTTAAAGTTCTTTTGGGCTTTTATATGGATGTCTTCTAATACTATTGCCTTACAAACTACACCTGTCAGCTAGCCTGACCTCTCTGTGGGACTCAAGATGGGAGGGAGCTATATTTTGAAGGCTTCCATCAGTGATACAACCCTGCCATTCTTCTTTCACCTCGCAAGAGTAAATAAGAAAGTAACATCTTGACACTGACCTCATTATTTTTTTATTACATAACATCTCCAAGTATAAAAGCAATTGTGGGTTTATCCCGAAGTCATTTTACAGTCTGTGACTAGATATCATTGATGAATCCACATTCCTTAATTCATTTCAGTAGAGTTTTATTATCCCCTGATGTTCCTCACCTATGACTGCATTAAGTTCTTATCTCCTCAATTTATGTACAAAATTTAGAAATTGAAATATATTTACTATACCTAACCTACCAAAACCAAATATATACAGATATCATAGTTGTGTGGCTGACTGGGTATATATATATATATATATATATATATATATATATATATATATATATATATATATATATGCACTTGAAAAGTGGTCAAAATTCAAATTATGATTTCTACTGAATGTGTAACAATTTATTTCTATTGTGACATCAAAAAGCATGTCCAAAAGTAAACAGTTACCCAGAGATTGTCCATTTTCAAATATGTTTATTAATTAGAATCTGACCAGAATGATATGTTTATTGTTCTATAATCCTTCATATTCAAATGCTAACTTGATTTAGCTTTTTATTCTTTTTGTTTTTTCCACAATAGATACTGTGAGAATCAGATTACATAAAGCAAAAGATGAGGTCAAAATAAATTATTCATACAACATTATTTCTGTCACAAATTAATTACTAGTGGTTAATTGGGAGTAATCCAACCAATTTTAATAAATCTTGAGGCATAGATGTTGTGTGAAAATTACTCATTTCCTGATCAAGAGAGTATTATTATGTCTCTGTGACTCTAGGGAAAGAAATGCAATGGCTTTGGCTAGGGTATTAAATTCCAGTGACAAGCATATGGTGGTGGAGGATATAGTATGATTAAAAATTACTCTGAACCAAAGTCTTTTCCTGAAAACTCCTAGCCAAGACCAAAAGGATACTCTGCTAGACAGAAAACCTGGTGACATCTGCCCACCAATATTCCTATCTTGCTATGCATTTGGGGTATTCAAATAGGTATCTCGTTACACACATCCCAATGAAGCTGCTTGACAAAGTTGAAAAACTTGAAAGCGCTCATGACATGCACAGTTTCAAAAGAAACTTATTCTCCTGGGAAGACATCCTCACAACCCTTATATCCCTGCATTAGTGTGGTGTATGGATCCATGTGCTCATTTAGTAGGATTTTTATTATAGTCACAGAATGAATCCTGACATAAGCTAAGCCTTCCTGTGTTCTAATGGTCCTAGAGAATTCCTGATTTTCAGTGGGAATTCAGAAAACTATCTAGAGATGGGAAACTATTTAGCATTACATAGAAAGGAGCCAAAGTAGCTCAGAGCTTGTCTACAAAATGTTTGCTAGGGACAATAGCTTTAGGGAATAGATGGATTTCCCACTGAGAAAGGAATCTTCACTACAGCCAGATATAGCAGGCTACATTGCAGATTAAAAACAAGTTGGTGGATTCTTCTGACACATGGAGATTCCCCACAGATTCTTATCAGATCAGCCAAGTTATACTCTTGCTAGTATTTACCTGGGCCTGGTGAATAGGGGTTGTTGTAATACATTATCATACGTTATTGCTAGTGCAGAACCCCCTGGTGCTCGCTCTCACAAGGTTCAAAGGAGTAGCACAAGTTGTGGTTAGGATGTGTTATCCTTACTTGGTATTAGCTGATCCTGGGCAGAGCTGCTTTACATTTACTGTAAATTTTGCCTGGTTCCTGTAAGTCCTTTTGATGTATTCATTCCTTTTGTATTGTGTCATTGTAAGTTGGTGGATGTATCTCTCGCCTGTTTTCTTGTTACACTGCTGTATAAAAAGTTTGATGCTCAATCTCACAATTGCACTCAGATTCACACTTCCTTGTGTTGTGTTTGTTTGTCATTCACTGAATTCTTGTCCACTTGCTCCAGAGAACCCCTTCCACACAGATAGGTGATCTAAAGGGTCTGAGGCAGTATCTATGGCATTAGACTTTGGGTACTTTGAAATGAAAGACCAACACTACTTAGTTGATGATGGTGTAAAGTTTATAACAATGGATAATTATCCCCAGACTCCCTCACCAGAGGACCCCTCCTTCCCAGAAGAGCAAGGCTACACAGTTCCAAGAAAAAACACTGGTTAATGGTTGGGTGGGGCCAACCTGGCAGTAAACAGTTCCCCCTTTAGAAATACCCCAGCAGCCCACCAATGCCAACCAATCAGTTTAAAGATTAAACTGCCCCATTAATAGTATACTTCCCACTTGCTGTGGCTGAAAACAGCCCTGCTCAAACTGGATACAAATATCTGCCAGTGTGTGCTCATGGCTGCTTCTTCTCCTGCATGAGTGATCGACTAAAGTGGCCTATAACCCTAAGAAAGCTACCACACTTTTACACGATATGTAAAAGGCAAAAGATATGGATCTGATACACACAATAAAGGCTGCCTACCTACACAAAATGGTGTCCACCAGTAAACAACAATGGTTCATTGAGATAAAAAATGGTCGAGTAACTGATCCATGCCAACAATACAGCAAGCAGTGAGAGGGGCCAGTACTCTTAGCTGTTTTCTCATTGTATTTTCTTATAAAAGATAAACTTCAAGACAGCTCAGCATATAAAATTCAAGGAATATTATCTACTACTTAGCTCAGCCTATTAACCCCTAATTGAGCATCTGATTATTATTCGATGAAGTTTGGTAACTTTCTAAGGGTTATAGGCAGAATGCAAGTGAAGTGGTTGGTGAATGATAGACTCTAAATTTCCCAACATCAGTGCTATTTGTTTTATTCTTAGGCATATTGTAACTACTTGGTATAGAATTGATATTAAGAGAATAATTTTAAAAATCCTGAGAGTAGCTCTCAACAGATAAAAATTTAAATATTAATATAATCTAACAACAAAACCCAATAAACCTCACATTGATGAAAATTCCCCTAACCCAGACATGTAGCTATTGATAGCTATATTCTCTTTAGTGTTTCCTCTTAAATGATCTTTATTTATATCATATGTATTATGTAGAATTTTCTTTACAGTAAAAATCAGGTTTGATTTTATCATGTATCATCACTGTTTATTTTCCATGGTTGCTACATCCAGTAGCAACCCACGTGACAGGCTGACAAGTCTGGGCACGGTCCCGAGGCAAGAAGTTCACGGAAACTTAGTCTCCTGGAATCTTAGCATCCTGTATAAAGAATGCTCCTATGCCCTTGCTTTAGTTGATAAATAGATCTGTGTGCTTTTCCCTAATATTGCTTCATTATAAGTGTTCCTAAAGATTCATATTTTGACATATAGCTAAGTTAGATCCTAGGCAGTCCTTGATCCAACCNACCCAGTTCCTGTCGGTCCTTTCTGTGACTGCATTCCTCTGCCTTGTGTAAGAGTCATTAAGCATCCGGTGATCTCATTGTACCTTGAAGATGTGTTACCTAACTCACTATTTTCTTCTGTATAAAAGTCTGATGCTCAATTTGACACAATACACTCAGATATTACACACTCCCTTGTGTGTCGTGTCTGTTTGTCACTAGCCGAATCTTTGCCCACTTCCTCAAGAGAACTCGACCCACGCAGACAAGGGATCCAGAGGGTCTGTGGCACATGGTGTTGTGCAGAAATATTTGACCAAAAACAATTTAAAGGATGTTTTAAAAAGCTTAGTTTGGCTTAAGTTGTCAAGCAACAGTTCATCATGGCAGGTAAAGGACAGTGTTGAGTATAGCTATGTTGACCTTTGCAGAAGCACAAACCAGCAGCTCTGAATGACTTGGGAGATCAGTAATTAGAGAACACCAGCTGGAAACCAAAGCAAGCATCCCCTCAAGCCATGTTCCTATTTTCTTCTGATGGTAGTGACATCATCTTAAAAGTTCCAGTATTTTGGATAGAAGGCCACCAAGAACCAAATGCTTATAGAAAATCCTGAAAGGAATGTTTTAGATAAAAACACACTATACATACAGTATTTGGTTCATGTCACATATTAAACCACTGCTTTATGTTTCTACTGGGAAGAGAAACAACATCTGACAAATATGTGTGTCTTTTACAATTAATATTTTGATGATGCTAAATCTATGAGTTCTAATTCTTGTCCTATAACTTATTAGATAACTTTGAGCCATTTGTCTAAAGTCTCAGAATGCTTATATTCAATCCTTACAAGGACTAGCAATACCATCTACATAATCAGGCTATTAGGAAGAATTAGGAAATTATACTTTTAAAGTGCTTATTAGCCTTTCTAGAAGGTAATGTGTGATTAATCAATTAGTGTGAAAATTATAATAATTAATATTAAGACTATTAGTCAAAGATAAAGGAAAATGAAGATGTAAAATAGAGTTACTTATGCCAGAGGTTGGATAAATGATAGTCTAATGCAAAACATAAGATCCATTCTTAATATTTAATGACTGACAAGCACTCAATGTAGTGTATTTCATCAAAACCTCTTTGCCTAATTTGTTAAGAATTGTTATAAGTTTTTGAAATGTCACAGAATTCAATAGTGAAGGAATCACCTTTTGGATTTTCTGAGAAGGAATTTTTTTCCTGACTTTGTACTTCTTGGCATGGTCAGGTTTTCACATCAATGATTCATTTTTGGTAATTTATATGAATCTAAGTAAAGCTGAAAGAGAGGTATTATTTCTACATACAATCCATTATGTGCATTATGAATAAATTATCTCTATGTGATATAACTTCAAAAGTGAAAGCTAGCATACTAACACATATGTAAAGGGAAATTGTTTATAGAGTGTGGGTGGAAATATATAAGCTAATAAAATATCAGGGTAAACACAGTTATTCCAAAGAGAAAAGTATAAGTATTCTATTATCAAGCAATGTTTCTACTAAAGACTTAGACATAAAGTAAAATAAAATCATCAAAAGACTCTTGCACTTCCATGTTTACTGCAGTTGTATTCACAAAACCAGGCATTGTAGTAGAATCAACCTAAATGTCACTTCATTGGTAAATGGATGAGGAAAGTATGCATAGACAAAATTATATTATTTATTCATAAAATACAAAAAAAGGATATTACTTGTATCAACATGTAAAATCCAAAAAAACATTATGTCAAATGAAATAAGCTAAGGGAAAGTAAAACGAATGACACTTAAGTCAATACGTATGATAAATCATCAAATATTGATACCATAAAACTATAAATATTTCCAGAAACAGAAGATATGAGGGATGACAGAGATAATGCAAGGCTGACCAAAAGATAAACAAATTCAGATGGATAGAAATTTTGGTTCTCTCCTATGTTACATCACTACTACATTTTTCCTCCTTCCCCTCCTCCCAGACCATCCTTTCCACCACCTCCTTCTTCCCTAGAATCCCTCCCTCCTCCCTTTTCCTTCAGAAAAGAAAAGGCTTCCCTGAGGTATTAACTATATGTGGTATAACAAATTAGAATAAGACTAGACACCTCATATGAAGCCTGCTCAAGGCAACTCAGTAGGAGAAAGCATAACAGACAAAAGAGTCAGCAACAGCCCCTGCTCCCACTGTTAGGATTCCCACAAGATAACCAAACTACACAACTATAACATACCTTCAGAAGGCCTCGGTCAGTCTCATGTAGGCTATTTGGTTGGCTCTTCAGTCTCTGAGACCCTCTGAGCCATGGTTAGTTGATTCCTGTGAGCTATGTTCTTGTGGTATGAAGTTGAAACTTCTGATTCATTTGGGAAGTCAAACCAATTATTGATTTTCTATTCCCACAAGGTTTGTACCACTTTTACCTCAGTAAGCAAGACAAACTGTAGGTTAAAGGTTATGTCAAATGATGTTTTGCCGGGGTACACAGGTAAAAGGATATCTTGCTAACGGAGACACAGGGGAAATGATGTTTAACGATAGAAAACATATGCAATGACACATAATGTTCAGAAGAAATATAAATTTGACACCACAGACCTTGAGAAATGGAGCATTGGTTTCCATTGCTCTACATAGCTATTCTTCACTAACAACACACATGTATTGGTTTGACTTACATTACATTATTGAGCTATGCTTGTGGTGATGTCATAAAAAGAAAGTCCCCTAAGAACTTCTCCTAAGGTTCCTGGCGATTCTTGCTGCTTTCACTACTTCAGACTGGTTGGTGAGCCATGTGCGTTCTCCTAGGTTGAAATGCCCTTGCCAATTTGTGTGTGGTGGCTGCTGAGTTGACTGCACGGCAGCTGCCAATTTGTATTTTGTGGTTGCTCCTGGACTGAATTGCTGACATCCTGACAACAAAGATTTGACTCACTCCCAAAAACTCTTTCTAAACAAATCTATTACCCTCATATCCTAATAACTTTTTTTTTCTACTACCTATGGTGAATGGTGGGCTAGAAGAGAGATTGAAACCTTATTAAAGTAAGTTAGAAAAGAATAAGGCCTACAATGGTCTCATTGGGCCCAAGGACTCTGCCTAATTTTTGGCTATAGGTCTCTGTATCTGCTTCTATAACTTGCTGGATGAGGCTTCTCTGATGATTATTATGCCAGGACCTGGCCTACAGCCTACTCCTATAGCAGAATAATGTTAGGAATCAATTAATTGCTTTTGTTCTTTCCTCTTTCTTTCCTTCCTTCTTCCTTACTTCATCCTTTCCTTGCTTCATTCCTTTCTTCCTTTTTTAAGTTTTTTGTTTGTTTGTTTGTTTTGTTGTTGTTATTTTTGTTATTGTTGGTTTTTTGAGTCAGGGTTTCTCTGTATAACCTTGGCTGTCCTGGAAGTCACTCTGTAGACCAGGCTGGCCTCGAACTCAGAAATCCGCCTGCCTCTACCTCCCAAGTGCTGGACTTTCTTTCTTTCTTTCTTTCTTTCTTTCTTTCTTTCTTTCTTTCTTTCTTTCTTTCTTTCTTTCTTTCTTTCTCTCTCTTTCTTTATTTCTTTTCTTGTCTTTCTTTCCTTCCTTCCTTCATTTCTTTCTTTCTCTTTCTTTCTTTCAAAAAATTATTAGATATTTTCTTCATTTATATTTCAAATGCTATCCCAAAAGTCCCCTATACCCTCCCCCAACCTGTTCCCATACTCACCCACTCCCACATCTTAACACTGGCATTTTCCTGTACTGAAGCATATAAAGTCTGCAAGACCAAGGGGCCTCTCTCTTCCCAATGATGGCTGACTAGGCCATCTTCTGTTACATATGCAGCTAGAGACACGAGCTCTGGGGGTACTGATCAGTTCATACTGTTGTTACACTGATAGGTTTGCAACCACCTACAGATCCTTGCATACTTTCTCTAGCTACTCCACTGGGGGCCCTGTGTTCCATCCTATAGATGACTGTGAGCATCTACTTCTGTATTTGCCAGGAACTGGCATGGCCTCACATGAGACAGCTATATCAGGGTCCTTTCAGCAAAATCTTGCTGGCATATGCAATAGTGTCTGTGTTTGGTGACTGATTATGTGAGGGACTCCCAGGTGGGGCATTCTCTGGATGGTCCATCCTTTAGTTTTAGCTCCAAACTTTATCTCTGTAACTCTTTCCATGGGTATTTTGTTCCTTATTCTAGTGAGGAATGAAGTATCCACATGTTAGTCTTACTTATTCTTGATTTTCTTATGATTTGCAAATTGTATCTTGGGTATTCTTGATTTCTTGACTAATGTCCACCTATCAGTGAGTGAATATCAAGTGAATTCTTTTGTGATTGTGCTACCTTACTTAGGATGATATCCTCCAGACACATTCATTTGCCTAAGAAATTCATAAATTCATTGTTTTTAATAGACCACTACTACTCCATTGTGTAAATGTACCACATTTTCTGTATCCATTCCTCTGTTGAGGGATATTTGAGTTCTTTCTGGCTATTATAAATAAGGCTGCTATGAACATAGTGGAGCATGTGTCCTTGTTACCAGCTGGAATATCTTCTGGGTATATGCCCAGTAGAGGTATTGCTCGATCTTTCTGTAGTATTATGTCCAGTTTTCTGAGGAACTGCCAGACTGATTTCCAGAGTGGTTATACAAGCTTGCAATCCCACCAGCAATGGAGGAGTGTTCCTCTTTGTCCACATACTTTCGAGCATCTGCTGTAACCTGAATTTTTGATCCTAGATATTCTGACTGGTGTAAGGTAGAATCTCAGAGTTGTTTTAATTTGCATTTCCCTGATGATTAAGGATGTTGAACATTTTTTCAAGTACTTCTCAGCCCTTCAGTATTCCTCAGTTGAGAATTCTTTGTTTAGCTCTGTACCCTATTATTAATGGGGTTATTTGAAGTTCTTGAGTTCAGCTTCTTGAGCTCTTTGTATATATTGGATATTAATCCCCTATCAGATTTAGGATTGGTAAAAATTGTTTCCAAATCTCTTGGTGGCCTTTTTGTCTTATTGACAGTATCTTTTGCCCTGCAGAAGCTTTGCAATTCTATGAGGTAGTATTTGTCAATTCTTGGTCTTACAGCACAGGCCATTGCAGTTCTGTTAAATAATTTTTCCCCTGTGATCATAACTTCAAGGCTTTTCCTCACTTTCTCCTCTATAAGTTTCAGTGTCTATGGTTTTATGTGGAGTTCTTTGATCCACTTAGGCTTGACCTTAGTACAAGGAGATAAGAATGGATCAATTCGCATTTTTCTACATGACAACTGGCAGTTGTGCCAGCACAATTTGTTGAAATGTTCTTTTTGCCACTAGATGATTTTAGCTCCCTTGTCAAAGATCAAGTGACCATAGGTTTGTGGATTCATTTCTGGGTCAACAATACTATTCCATTCCTCTATCTTTCTGTCAATGTACCAGTACCATGCAGTTTTTATCACTATTGCTCTGTAGTACAGCTTGAGGTCAGGCATGGTGATTTTTCCCAGAGGTTCTGTTATTATGTAGAATAGTTTTTGCTTTCCCAGCTTTTTTGTTATTCCAGATGAATTTGCAAATTGCCCTTTCTAACTCTGTGAAGAATTGTGTTGGAATTTTGATGAGGATTGCATTGAATCTGTAGATTGCTTTTGTCAGGATAGCCATTTTTACTATATTAATCCTACCAATCCATGAGCATGGGAGATCTTTCCATCTTCTGAGATATTTCTAAATTTCTTTCTTCAGAGACTGGAAGTTTGTGTCATAAAGATCTTTCACTTCCTTAGTTAGAGTCACATTAAGGTATTTTATATTTTTTGTGACTATTGTGAAGGGTGTTGTTTCTCTAATTTATTTCTCATCCTGTTTATCCTTTTTGTAGAGAAAGGCCACTGATTTGTTTGAGTTAATTTTATATCCAGCTACTGTACTGAAGCTGTTTGTCAGGTTTAGGAGTTCTCTGGTGGAGTTTTTAGGGTCACTTATATATGCTATCATATCATCTGCAAATAGTGATATTTTTATCTCTTCCTTTCCAATTTGTATCCCATTGATCTCCTTTGTTGTCTAATTGCTCTGGCTAGGACTTCAAGTACTATATTGAATAGGTAGGGAGAAAGTGGGCAGCCTTGTCTAGTCCCTGATTTTAATGGGATTGCTTCCAGCTTCTCTCTGATGTTGGCTACTAGTTTGCTGTAGATTGCTTTTATTATGTTTATGTATGGGCCTTGATTTCCAGATCTTTCTATGACTTTTATCATGAAGGGGTGTTGGATTTTGCCAAATGCTTTCACAGCATCTAATGAGATGATCATGTGATTTTTGTCTTTGAGTTTGATTATATAGTGGATTACATTGATGGATTTCCGTATATTAAACCATCCCTGCCTCCCTGCGATGAAGCCTCCTTGGTCATGATGGCTGATGCTTTTGATGTGTTCTTGGATTCAGTTTGTGAGGATTTTATTGAGTATTTTTGCATCTATATTCATAAGGGAAATTGGTCTGAAGTTCTCTTTCTTTTTTGGATCTTTGTGTGGTTGAGTATCAGAGTAATTGTGGCTTCAAAGAATGAATTGGGTAGAGTACCTTCTGTTTCTATTTTGTGGAATAGTTTGAGGAGAGTTGGAATTAGGTCTTCTTTGAAGTTCTGATAGAACTCTGCACTAAACCCATCTGGTTCTGGGCTTTTTTTTTTTTTTTTTTTTTTTTTTTTTTTTTTTTTTTTTTTTTTTTTTTTTTTTTTTTTTTTTTTTTTTTTTTTTTTTTTTTTTTTTTTTTTGGTTGGGAGATTATTAATGACTGCTTCTATTTCTTTAGGGGAAATGGGACTGTTAAGATTTTTAATCTGATCCTGATTTAACTTTGGTACATGTTATCTGTTTAGGAAATTGTCCATTTCATGCAGAATTTCCAGTTTTATTGAGTATAGCCTTTTGTAGTGGATCTGATCATGATTTAGATTTCCTCAGGATCTGTTGTTGTCTCCTTTTTAATTTCTGATTTTGTTAATTAGTATACTGTCCCTGTGCCTGCTCCTTAGTCTGGCTAAGAGTTTATCTATCTTGTTGATTTTCTCAAAGAACCAGCTCCTGGTTTGGTTGATTCTTTGAATAGTTACTTTTGTTTCCACTTGGTTGATTTCAGCCCTAAGTTTGATTATTTCCTGCCATCTACTCCTCTTGGGTGAATTTGCTTCCTTTTGTTTTTGAGCTTCTAGGTTTACTGTCAGGCTGCTACTGTATGCTCTCTCTAGTTTTTTTTTTTTTTTTTTTTTTTTTTTTTTTGAGTCACTCAGGGCTATGAGTTTTCCCTCTTAGGACTGCTTTCATTGTGTCCCATAAGTTTGGGTATGTTGTGGGTTCATTTTCATTAAATTCTAAAAAGTCTTTATTTTGTTTCTTTATTTCCTCCTTGACCAAAGTATCATTCAGTAGAGTGTTGTTCAGTTTCTACATGAATATTGGCTTTCTCTTATTTATGCTGTTGAAAATCAGCCTTTGTCCTTAGTGATCTGATAAGATGGGTCTTAGTCAGGGTTTCTATTCCTGCACAAACATCATGACCAAGAAGCAAGTTGGGGAGGAAAGGGTTTATTCAGCTTATACTTCTATACAGCTATTCATCACCAAATGAAGTCAGGACTGGAACTCAAGCAGGTCAGAAAGCAGGAGCTGATGCAGAAGCCATGGAGGGATGTTCTTTACTGGCTTGCTTCCCCTGGCTTACTCAGCCTTCTCTCTTATAGAACCCAAGACTGCCAGCCCAGAAATGTTCCCACCCACAAGGGGTCTTTCCCCCTTGATCACTAATTGAGAAAATACCCCACAGCTAGATCTCATGGAGGTACTTCCCCAACTTAACCTCCTTTCTCTGTGATAACCCCAGCTGTGTCGGGTTGACACAAAACTAGCTAGTACAATTGACCCCTTGTCAACTTGACACACAAACATATCACTAGTAAGCTTCAACCCTTAGTTCTTATTCATCACCAAGATCTAAATAACTTTAAAAGTCCCACAATCTTTACATATTAAAAGTTCATCCCCTTCAAAATATACAGTATCTTTTGAAATACAAAGTACTTTAAAATTCAAAGTCTCTTAACTGTGGGCTTCACTAAAAAACTTCCTTTAAGAGGGAAAACTATCATGGCACAGTCACAATCAAAAGAAAAATTCAATCTCCAACCATCCAATGTCTGGGATCCAACTCACAATCTTCTGGGCTCCTCCAAGGGCTTGGGTCACTTCTCCAGCCATGCCCTTTGTTGTCCTCTAGGTTCCAGGTGTCTGTACTCCATTGCTGCTGCTGGTCTTGGTGGTCATATCATGGTACTGGCATCTCCAAAATGCTGCTGTCTTCCACTATAACTAGGCTTCAACACTAGCCTCTCATAGGCTCTCTTCATGGTGCCAAGCTTCAACTCCTTTGCATGACCCCTTCAGTCCTGGGCCATCAATTGCAGCTGAGGCTATACCTTCTCCAATGGCCTTCCATGACCTCTCACAGTGCCAAGGCTCAGCTGTTCCTCATGACACATTCATGCCTTCAAAACCAATACCACCTGAATGACTCTTACACATCACCAAGTCCAGCTGCAGCATGAGGTACAACCTTGGCTATCTCTGGAACACAGCTTCTTTGTGCTCCAAGAAAACAACTCCCAGATTTCAACTCAGTGATGCTGGTCTCTTCTTTTATTTTTTTTCCCAAATTTTTATTATTTTATTCATTTTCATTCCCATCATTGACTCCCTCCCTCTCAGTCTCCCCTCCCACAGTTTCTCATCCTATTCCTCCTCCCCATTGCCTTCAATACTGATCTTCCCGACCTGCCCCCAACACACACACACACACACACACACACACACACACACACACACACACACACACACAAGGCCTCCCCCTTCCCTGGGGCCTCAAGTCCTTTGAGGATTAAGCATCTCTTTTCCCACTGAGACAGACCTCTGTTTTATTTGTGCCAGGGATCTCAGACTGGCCAGTGTATGTTCCTGGTTGGTGGCTGAGATGCTGGTCTCTTCTTAATCATTGCTAATATATTAGATCCAGGTAACCAGCATCAATTGTCCCAGTTGTTCCTTCCAATCTTAACTCTAGAGCCAGAGCCACATGGCTAAAGCTGCCTAGTTCTGCTGCCTACAGGAACTAAAACAGGATCCCCTTGTACTATTACATTATCACTGGCTTCCTGTTTTCTAAATCCTTCACTGCCTAAGCTTGGCTATCCTGGTTCTTGCTCTATAGATTGATCTTGAATGGAGAGATCAGCATGCCTGTCTCATGGGATTAAAGGTGTGTACCACCATGCCTGGATCTAAATTCAGTTGGGTAGGATCTTGCCCCAAGGTCCCACTCCCTTAATCTGTTATTTCCTAGAACACTGGATTTTGCTGCACTTCACTTCCTGGTATGCCTTTAATACTGGATCCTTATATTTTATATTTTGCCCTTCTAAGCTTGCTATGCTTGTTCAAACTTCTCTTTGTGAGGCTTAACTAGAGAACAAAGACTCTGCTGGGCTGTTTTTTTTTTTATTAATTAATGTATTTATTATTAGATAATTTCTTCATTTACATTTCAAGTGTTATCCCATAAGTCCTCTATACCCTCCCCTGCCCTGCTTCTTGTGTGTTCATGGGCATCTCTTTCTTTAGGTTAGGGAAGTTTTCTTCTATAATTTTGTTGAAGATATTTGCTGGCCCTTTAAGTTGAAAATCTTTCTCATTTACTCCTATTATCTGTAGGTTTGGTCTTCTTATTTTGTCTTGGATTTCCTGGATGTTTTGAGTTAGGATCTTTTTGCATTTTGCATTTTCTTTGATTGTTGTTTCCACTTTCTCTATGGAATCTTCTACACCTGAGATTCTCTCTTCCATCTCTTGTATTCTGTTCCAGATGCTGCTCGCATCTATGGTTCCTGATTTCTTTCCAAGGTTTTCCAACTCCAGAGTTGTCTCCCTTTGCGTTTTTCTTTTTTTTATTATTTCTACTTCTGTTTTTAGATCTTGGATTGTTTTTTTCGATTTCATAACCTGTTTGTGTTTTCTTGTAATTTTTTAAGGGATTTTTGTGTTTCCTCTTTAAGGACTTCTACCTGTTTAGCTGTGTTCTCCTGTATTTCTTTAAGTGAGTTATTAATACCCTTCTTAAATTATGAGATATGATTTTAAATCTGAGTCTTGCTTTTTGGGTGTGTTGGTTTATCCAGGACTTGCTGTGGTGGGTGTACTGGGTTCTGATGATGCCCAGTGTTCTTGGTTTCTGTTAGTAAGATTCTTACCTTTGCCTTTTGTCATCTGGTAATCTCTGGTGTTAATGTTCTAGCTGTCTCTGTTTGGAGTTCGATTCTCCTGTGATTCTGTTAACCTCTGTCAGCACTCCTGGGAGTCCAATTCTCACCTGAGTCCCAGTGTTCAGAGTGCTCTCTGCAGGCAAGCTCTCCTCTTGCAGGGCAGGTGTCCAGAAGTCTGGAGCTCTGCTCCACCTCCTGAGTCCTGGGGTCAGAGCCCTACCTGTAGGCTGACTCTCCTCTGGCAAGAAATGTGCCCAGGGGTCTTAGTCTCAGCTCTGCCTCCTGACTGAGGATGAAGAAGGCCTGAAGGGACCCTGACCAAGAAGCTCTGTTGCCCACATGCTCTCCTGTGACCACGAATTCCTGGGTGTGCTATGGGTCCTGCAGTGTGGAGATTACTCTTTGACCCTCAGTGCCCTAGGCTGGGTTCACACAGAAGATGGCAGGGCTGGCCCAGTGATTCAGTGGTCCTGTGTGTGCTAGGGGTCCTGTGGTATGGAGAGTCCTATAGGGCCCTTTGCATGATTCTTGGGGAAGATGGAGGGGCTGGCCCTGACTTGAATAGATCCCAGCCTCTGGTTGGGCAGGGTTCCTTTGTCCCTGTTCCTGCTGGCAAAAGACCCTCTGCGATTCTTTGGAGCTGATGTTACATTCCACTCACCCATTATCCGGAGGTGATCCCAAGGTCCTGCGGAATGGAGAGTACTCTGGAGCCCTTAGTGGCCTCTGCTGGGTTCAGGAGGAATATTCTCTCTCTCTCTCTCTCTCTCTCTCTCTCTCTCTCTCGTTCTTTCTTTCTATCTTTCTTTCCCCTTTTTTGCCAGTCATGTTTGACGTTATAATATACGTCTTTGGGTTATTCAGCCTCTGGTTTCTGGTTCCCAAGCAGTGTCATGAATGGACTCTATCTCCTGACATGGGTCTCAAGTTGAACCAGTTATTGGTTGGCTACTCCCATAGGGTTTGTATCACTTTTACCCCAGTAGGCAGGACAAACTGTAGTTTGTGTTCTATGTATTTCTAGAACTTGCATGGGTCTGACTTTACTTAGTTTGGGGAAACTTTGTTTGTTTGGTTCTATGATCTTGTAAAAGATTTGTTTTATGCTGTCAACACGTGCTTCTTCTTCCTCATCTCTGCTTAGAAGCCATTATAAGGATTTAGTTACTCTTGTTGTGCCACTTTTCCTGCATTTTCCTTCCCTGAGATTTTATTTTTATCAGGTTGCTTATTTTTTTCTAGATTATCTATTTTATTTTCTGTCATCATATTTTATCATCTGCTTGATACATGCTAACTGGAAAACTTTCCCATGAATTTTCCAGTTGAGTTACAGGGCTTTTCAGTTCCATCTTCTTTTCAGCTTTAGTCCTCTTCCAGGTTTCTATCTCTTTATTGAATTCTGATCTCAAGTCCTGGGTTTTCCTTATCATTTCCATCAGCCTTCTGTTTGTACTTTTTGTGCAACACATATTGTTATCTCCAGTGAAGTTATTTTTCATGTCTTTAAATTCCATGAATTTTTTGTTAAAAATGTAGGAAAAAATCCTTTTATTTCTGTTTCCTAGAGTTTACCTATGTAGTTCTTATAAGAAAGAATTTGCAATGCACCAGTGTGTTTGAGGCAGACATGTTGTCCTGGTCATTAGTGTTTTATGTGTTTGGGGAATTGTACCTGAATTTCATTCTTATGTTAGTTGTCTAACTTGATAATCTGCCTTTCCTTAGTTTGGGCCCATGCCAGAGAATCATGAAGCTTGGCCAGAGAAAGCTGGTGGATGATATATTTTATTAAACTAGGTTATGGGGTCTTGAAAACTAAGAGTTTATTGAATCTAGGCCTGTGCTTGCAGATATGGCAGAGGGCAGAGTAAAAGTTCGAGAGTGTAAAAGAGCGTTTCACCAATCAAAGCTCTCTTTACCAAATCAGAATACCAATACAAAATTTGGCCTATCAGGGTACAGGGGGCTACATATAAATCTTGGAGGTGTTGTAGCTCAGGAACAAAGAAGGTATAGGTCATGATCTGGAACTAGGTTGTGTTTTTGCTGATAGTGGCTGGTTGGGAGAAATGAAGCTAAAGCAAAGATGCCTATTAGTATTATTAAAGGAAACAATAAAAATAGGTTTGGTTTATAATGGAGTGGATTTAAGACGTCCCAGATTGACATTAAAACAACTGGAAGGAATGATGGATGAGCAGAGTATTACAAAGGAATAATTTTTAATGCTCTCTGACAGAATCAGGTGAGTATAGTCAACAATAGTACACTATTTATCTAAAAATTGGTAGAAGATACAATTTTAAATGCACTTACAATAAATTAAAAAGTTCACGGTGAAAGATACAGTAATTAATTTGAACAATTCTTGTTATATATAAATCAAAGAAATATGATGTTAACCAAAAACATTAAACAAAAGAGAAAAGTCCTTCCTCTCAAGAATAAAACATGAGATCTGGAATTTTCCTATTTGTTTGGTTTGGTTTAGAATAAAACTTCATTATAAGTAGTACACAATTTGTAAACTTTGGAAAAGACAGAAGTGGGGAGTCAAAAAATCAGAGTCTAGTCACTAATTTTTCAGATCATAGAAGAAAAGAGAGTTTCTAAAGAATGCTAGGTTGAACTGGTGAAAGAAGCCAATATTGGAATGTATGAGTTGTTTATAGATGTACTTAACAACTCTCTATACTCCCAGCAAATCTAGTAGGGGTGAGCCTGTTTTACCTCATGTCAAGATAGGAGTTTGACATGGTAATGATAGAAGCTAAGACTGGTCAGAATCTGTGTGCGTTTCTTACCACATCTGAAAATTTAAAACTTACAGAATATAATATAAATTGCTTAGTTTCTGTCTCTGAGATAACATACTTCAGCTTTAGCCAATAATACTCTTAACTCACATAAAGAATAGTTCTGAGAAATATGTAACAAATGTAACAAAGTTGAAAGCATACATCCAGAACAATGCTTATTTACAAGAATTGAATCTGCAATAATGAATTTGGAATTTAAGAACAAACATGTTAGTATTCTTCATTAATTGAATGTAGTCATAAATAAATTAATATGCTTAAGCACCAAACACCATACTCTTGCATGTGTATATACATGGTACAACATAAAATAATTTAAAAGGCATGGTAAGCAACTGCTCAATGTATATCAGGGAATGGAATTGTCTGGTGTTGCATTTAGTACACCAGATGCATGGTGACCCATATAGCCTTACCAGCTTACATGGGTGGCCATATAGCCTTCACATTATTCCCCTTTTTATAGCTTTATATATTAACCAATACTGTTCACATCACCATTTATTTTTCTGTCAGTTATGTAATGTTCTCTGTAACTCCTGCTAAGCAAGTTCTTTAGACTTGTCTTCTAATTTTTCTGATTATTGTAGTAAATGTGGTCATTTGATTGCCAAAGTTAATTTCTAGCCCCTTGCCTCTATTATACTGTAACTTTAAAGTACCATGTAGACATCAATGAATTCAATAGTGTTGGGAGCTTTATTTTTGAAAAAAAAACTTATTTTATTTTTTAATTATTTACTTTCCATCCTGTTTACTGCCTACCTTCTGGTCACCCCTCTTACAATCTTTCCCCTACTTCCCCTCCCCTTCTCCGCTGAGGGCATTGGGATCCCCTAGTTATCCCTTCATTCCAGCAATTCAAGTATCTGCAAGGTTAGGCACTTTCTTTCCCACTGAGGCCAGAATAGGCAGCCCAGGTAGAAGAACAGATCCCATTTAAAGGCAACAGACTGAGATAGCATATATACCCATTGTTTGGGACCCACATGAAGACCAAGCTGCACATTTGCTGCATATATTCAGCCAGGCCTAGGCCTGTGCATGTTTTTTTGGTTGATGGTTCTGTTTCTGAGACCCCTAAGGGCTCAGGTTATTTCACTCTTTTGCCCCTCCTGTGGAGTTCCTATCCTCTTCAGTTCCCACAGTTCTTATTCTTATTCTTCCATAAATTCTAAAATTGCCTGGCTATGGGTGTCTGCAACTGTGTCAACTGCTGAGTGAAGTCTCTCAGGGGACATGTTCCTGTCTGAAAGCATAACAGAGAATCACTAATATTGTCAGGGATTGGTACTTGCCCATGGGATGGGTCTCAAATTGGGCATATTATTGGTTGACCAACCCCTCAGTCTCTGTTCCATCTCTCATGCCTGCATATCTTTTAGACTGTTAATTTTGGGTTGAAAGTTTCTAGGGTGGGTTGGTGTCTCTGTTACACCATTGAGATTCTTGCCAGGCTATAGGATGGAGCCTTTTGAGGTTCCACAATGTTGTAAGTCACAGCTAAGGTCACCCACATTGATTTTCGGTGCCTCCCTTATCCCAAGTCTCAGATTCATTCTGAAGATGTTCCCTACCTCCTCATCCCCTTCAGATGTAGATTTCCATTCATTTTCATAGCCATCTCTCCCCTCCTTCCCCATACTTGATCCTCAATTTTTCCATACACCTGATCCTTTACCCCCATTCCCATCAACATCCCCTTTCTCTCCTAGTTAACTCCATCCATCAGCTTCTTATGTCCATTTTATTTGGGGAAACTTTCTTAATATCAGCTCCAGTTTAGAGAAGCTAAACTTCTTTTTTTTTTTTTTTATTTATTTTTTCAACTTTTATTAGATATTTTCTTCATTTACATTTCAAGTGTTATCCAGAATGTTCCCTATATCCTCCCCCCTCCCAGCCCTGCTNATTAAAAACAATAAATATATGAAATTCCTAGGCAAATGGATGGATCTGGAGGCCATCATCCTGAGTGAAATAACCCATTCACAAAAGAACTCACATAACATGTACTCACTGATATGTGGATATTAGCCCAGAAACCTAGACTACCCAAGATACAATTTACTAAACACATGATACTCAAGAAGAAGGAAGATCAAAATGAAGCTAAACTTCTTAAACATAAGCATACCTTCATCCCAAAGTACAATCCCAATGTCCTTGGAAAATTATATGCATTCCAGCTCTTCTCAATAGCATTTTTCAGTCTGATTATCGGCATTCTAGAAGGTCCACATTTTATACTTCTTAAAATTTTCCTTTACACTACTATGCAGACAAACTCATATTTATCTCTTTTGATGAGTTTTGGATACCATTTCTCTAAAGTTTCTTCAATTATAAGTGTAAATTCATTGTATAGAATTATAGTTATGTCTAATCATTTGATATTTGCATAAATGGATAATATATATTTGTTCATATTAGCCCATTATTATGCCCTCTTTCAGCCTCTTTTTGGAACCCATATACTTCCCAAATAATACCTCTACTATGTTCATGTCTTATGATACATTTATTCTAGATTATTTTATTTTGTGTAGAGAAAGCACATAATATCCATCCTTCAGAGTCACTTATTTCATTTAAAATAATTCTGTCTCCACCTTTTCCCTAGTAAATTATGTTTTTCTTCTTCATTATTAAGTAAAATTCAATTGTATATGTGTACACACATACACATTATATATATATATATATATATATATATATATATATATATATATATATATAATATTTTCCTTATTAATTCATTCTTTTAGAGCCATTTCATCAATAAATCTATTATATTCTCTATAGTTTTTTCTAGGTCTCATACATCGAAACATATAACCTAATTACTATTGTGGTTGTGGCTCCATTTGTCAAATGTTTGCCTAGCATATATAAAGAAGGTGATAAATTTGATCCCCAGGTATGGTTATGTATGCTTGTAATCTCAGCATGCATGGAAGGTAAAGGCTGAATGATCAGAAATTTAAGATTATGATCAGCAACATAGTGAGTTGGAGGCCAGTCTATAATTCTTGATGTTTGAGAACCTGTCTAAAACATACATGTTATTAAGAAAGACTTAGACAAGCTGTGATTATCATTCCCTTCTTGACAGTCACAGTTTATACCCTCAACTCAGACTTCTTATATGACTTTCATATATTCCTATATTTGATATTTTTAATATTCTTTCTTATAAACTGCTAACATCTTTCTAAACCCTATGATTAATGACTATAGGACCTAATTTCATATGTTTTGTGTACTTCTGTGAATTGAACTTTGTTTCTGTATGCCATCAATTCAAGAACCATAACACATTTATTTCTTGATGCCTCTTAAAAATCCAGTGTACACAACAAAGATAGAGAACTTCACACTAATTTTCCTCATGAATATCGATGCAAAAATACTCAACAAAATTCTCCCCAACCGAATCCAAGAACACATCAAAACGATCATCCATCATGACCAAGTAGGCTTCATCCCAGGAATGCAGGGATGGTTTAATATACAGAAATCCATCAAGGCAATACACTATATAAACACACTCAAAGATAAAAACCACATGATCATCTCCTTAGATGCTGAGAAAGCATTTGAAAAAATCCAACACCCATTCATGATAAAAGTCTAGGAAAGATCAGGAAGTCAAGGCCCATACCTAAACATGATAAAAGCAATCTACAGCAAACCAGTGGCCAACATCAAACTAAATGGAGAGAAACTGGAAACAATCCCACTAAAATCAGGGACTAGACAAGGCTGCCCACTTTCTCCCTACCTGTTCAATCAATATAGTACTTGATGTCCTAGCCAGAGCAATTTGACAACAAAAGGAGGTCAAGGGGATACAAATTGGAAAGGAAGAAGTCAAATTATCTCTATTTGCAGATGATATGATAGTATATATAAGTGACCCCAAAAACTCCACCAGAGAACTCCTAAACCTGATAAACAGCTTCAGTGCAGTAGCTGTATATAGAACTAATTCAAACAAATTGATGGCTTTTCTCTATAAAAAGGATAAATGGACTGAGAAAGAGATCAGGGAAGCAACACCCTTCACAATAGTCACTAACAATATAAAATATCTTCGTGTGACTCTTACGAAGGAAGTGAAAGATTTGTATGATAAGAAGTTCAAGTCTCTGAAGAAAGAAATTGAGGAAGATCTCAGAAGATGGAAGGATCTCCCATGCTCATGGATTGGCAGAATCAATATAGTAAAAATGGCTATCGTGCCTAAAGCAATCTACAGATTCAATGCAAGCTCCGTCAAAATTCCAACTCAATTCTTCAAGGATCTAGAAAAGATAATTTTCAAGTTCATCTGGAATAACAAAAAAACCTAGACTGGCGAAAACTCTTCGCAACAATAAAAGAACCTCTGGTGGAATCACCATGCCTGACCTCAAGTTGTACTACAGAGCAATTGTTATAAAAACTGCATGGTACTAGTACAGCAACAGACAGATAGATCAATGGAATAGAAACAATATACTACTGGATGAATAAGAACACGATTATACTGTCATCAGTGCTTTAATGAAATTTACCAGTTTCCTTATCTTGCTAACCAGAAAATTTCACATGTATGCATGTTATGTTATGTTATGTTATGTTATGTTATTTTATGTTATGATATGCTATTGCATAGCTTCCCAGAAATAATATAAAATATACTGCCAGGGAGTGGTGGCACAGGCCTTTAATTCCACATTTGGGAGGCGGAGGCAGGCAGATTTCTTTTTTTTTTTTTTTTAACCAAATCACACCACCTTTATTTCTTTTCTCTGGCCTTTTTATAGACAAGGGTTCTTTAGAAAATTACCTCATAGATAAGATGTTACAGAAAATGAGAGTTACAAAAGGATATTGATATTAAGTTTAAAGCAGTATTTCACACTATATGCTCATTATAAGTTCAAAGCAGTTTTTACATGGCTTTGTCTTATCATAGTACATACCTGTCTTCATCTTTGAACCTGAATGCTTTTCTTGAACACAAGTTTGTCCCAAGCCTATTTCTCTTTTTAGTGTAATTGTGAAATCTCATTCTAGTTCTTATTATGCAGCCTTTACACTATTATGTGGAGTGGGCACAATCTATTTTTGATTCTAAATTTATTACAGATTTCTAGAAGAACAACTAAAATTGTCTCTTAAAACTTTCTCCCTAAGATTATTTGAATCAAATAAGGAATTCTATAAACTGATTAATTAATCTCAACAGCATTAATTCATGAAAATTCATAGTATGCTGATCTGCAGGAAATCTGATCAATAAAGTAGGGTAATGCCTAGGCATTGTTATATTAATTTAATAACAGGAAAGGCATATCAGCTACAAGGATCTATCCTGAGATGAAGTCTCTTTAGGACCTTGCCTCATAGAGCTCACTCATTGCAGACTATGCAAAAACAGTGTGTCACCTCCAGGAAGGACACAAGCTAGCCTTAGTCTATCCTAGATAGCTCCTGACAACAGCTGAAATACTTTTAAAACAAACTTGACATTCTGCAAAAAACAAAAAAAGAGTGAAAAATGTTCCCAATCTATGAAATGGGGACACTTTCCTCTTTTTTCTCTTTTTTTCTTGTTTTCTTTTCTTTCTTTCTTTTTTTTTTTTTTTTACTTAGGGGTTAACCTAGTCTACTGACTGAGTTCAAGGGAAGCCAGTGCTAGACAGAGAAACCCTTTCTTGAAAACCAAATTTATATATATATATATATATATATATATATATATATATATATATATATATATATATATATATATAT
>LR749502.1:1509549-1527357 GCA_902729485.2 Mus minutoides
TTTTTTTTTTTTTTTTACTTAGGGGTTAACCTAGTCTACTGACTGAGTTCAAGGGAAGCCAGTGCTAGACAGAGAAACCCTTTCTTGAAAACCAAATTTATATATATATATATATATATATATATATATATATATATATATATATATATATGATTATATGATTGAGTGTTTTGGACATCAGTACTAGTATTTGCAGATTATACATCTGCTTTCATGAAAGAGAGTTGAAGTCAGGAGACCAGGGGATTAAAAAAACAGGCACAGGAAAGACAGACCAATTCTCCTCTCCCACAATTTACACTCTTTTTGGCATACCCATCTCTAGCCTTCCTCCTTTTTCTCCACATCCCCCTTCTCCTCTCCCTCTCCTCTGTCTCTCACTTCATCCCTTGCTCCCGAGAACTCACCATCAATTTATCATTCTTTTCTTTGCTCTTGTTGCTCTATTTTCTCTTTTTCTGGTCTTATATATTCGTCCTACTCATTTTTAGATCTTTCAGTCTCAAAACTTAGACCAACCCCCACCTCCTGTGGATCTCAAGCATGTTATATCTTATTGATTTTGTTTCTCTGGCGAATCTTTTTTCTTTTACATTCATCCTTTTATCTATTTATTTGTTAATGGGATATACTTTCTTTATTAGATATACCCAAGACATAATTTGCAAAACACATGAAACTCAAGAAGGAAGACCAAATTGTGAATACTTCAATCCTTCTTAGAAAGAGGAACAAAATACTCATGGAAGGAGTTATAGAGACAAAGTGGGTAGCAGAGACTGAAGGAATGACCATCCAGAGTCTGCCCTACCTGGGGATCCATCCCATATATATTTACCAAACCCATGCACTATTGTGGATGCCAACAAGAGCTTGCTGACAGGAACCTCATATAGCTGTCTCCTGAGAGGCTCTGTCAGTGTCTGGTGAATCTTAAAATGGTATTTTTGTATGTACTTATTATCTTTCTTTCCCACACACTGTAAAAACCAGGAGAACAAAAGTTTTTTCAATTGTAATCATTCTCAATGTTATAGTTAAAATCCTCATTCATAACTGATATTTAACATATGTTTATAGAATAGGAAAAGTTTGAAACAGGAAAATGTTCCTGATATAATAAAGTTATATAATATATTTTGCTTTAAATTCAGAGGTTTATGTAGGAAAATAATATAGCCTATAATTTATAAATGGACCTCAGATATTTGTGAACATTCTCAGCTTTAATCATATAAAATGTTATCCAAAATAATGGAGTAGGTGAAAGTGACATCCATACTTCTACAAATGCATTAAAAAAATTTTAAAAGATCTTTTAGATCTCAGGAAATTAACTAGGATTTGATAGAAATCAGAAAAAAAAAATCTAGCCAGCACTGACTTTTCATTAAATTAGAAATACTTGAGTGATACAATTTGCTAAAAACATGAAACTCAAGAAGAATGAAGATCAAAGTGTGGACACTTTGCCCCTTCTTAGAGTTAGGAACAAAGCACACATTGAAGGAGTTAAAGAGCTCAAGTGTGGAGCTGAAACAAAAGGATGGCCCAAACAGTGACTGCTGCAGCTAGGGATCCATCCCATAATCAGCCACCAAACACAGACACTATTGCATATGCCAGCAAGATATTGCTGAAAGGGCCCTGATATAGCTGTCTCCTGGAAGGCTATACCAGTGCCTGGCAAACACAGAAGTGGATGCTCACAGTCAGCTATTAGATGGAACACAGGGTTCCCAAGGGAGGAGCTAGAGAAAGTACCCACGGAGCTGAAGGGATCTCCAACCCTATAGGTGGAAGAACAATATGAACTAACTAGTACCCCCTGAGGTCATGTGTCTACCTGCATATGTAGCAGAAGATGGCGTAGTTGGCCATCATTGGGAAGAGAGGCCCCTTGGTCATGCAAACTTTATATGCCCCAGTACAGGGGAACACCAGGCCAAGATGTGGGAGTTGGTGGGTAGGGGAGCAGGGCGGGGAATGGGGCAGTGTTTAGGGGACTTTCGGGATAACATTTGAAATGTAAATTAAAATATCTAATAAAAATTGGAAAAAAAAAAAGAAATACTTGAGGGATTAATTCTGCCTTTCCCCCAGCTCTATGCTTGCCTCAGTTTTGAAATTAGGTAGCAGAAATAGTTGTGTAATTCTCAGAAATACAAAAATAAATATGATGTATCAATAATATATCAACAAAATGGTTACAAAAACAAAGAAAGTACATGAAAGATCAATTTTTCAGAGGCTAAAAATTGGGAAATGACTTAAATAATGAGTTCTTCTGAGGTTGCTGACAAAATTGAAATTAGAAAATGGTGAATGTATCTTTATATGCCCCAATACAGGGGAATGCCAGGATGAAGAAGTGGGAGTGGGTGGGCAGGGGAGCAGGGCGGGGGGGAGGGATGAGGGAAGTTTCGGGACAGCATTTGAAATGTAAATTAAGAAAATATCTAATAAAAAATTGAAAAAAAAAAAGGTGAATGTTACATGGGTATGAAAAGCCAACCAGTTGTACCCCCCTTGAAGAGCTGGTATTATTTTATATGAATTAGATTTTTGTAAGGCTTTTATAAACAAAGAGTTGAAATAAGATTTCTTATAGTTGCTAACCAAAAAGTCCACAAAGATGTGTTTTTTTTTTCCAATTTTTTATTAGATATTTTCTTAATTTACATTTCAAATGCTATTCCAAAAGTCCCTTCCCCACTCCCACTCCCTGCTCCCCTGTCCACCCACTCCCACTTCTTGGCCCTGGCGTTCCCCTGTATTGGGGCATATAAAGATTGCAGTACCAAGGGGCCTCTCTTCCCAATGATGGCCGACTAGGCCATCTTCTGCTACATATGGAGCTAGAGACACGAGTTCTGGGGGTGCTGGTTAGTTCATATTGTTGATCCTCTTCTAGGGTTGCAGACCCCTTCAGCTCCTGGGGTTCTATCTCTAGCTTCTCCATTGTAGGCCCTGTGTTCCCTCTTATAGATGACTATGAGCATCCACTTCTGTACGAGACAGCTATATCAAGGTCCCTTAAGTAGGCACTAGCTGTCCTATGCCATAGTGTCTGAGTTTAATGACTGATTATGGGATGGATCCCCCCTGGTGGGGTAGTCTCTGTATGGTCCATCCTTTCATCTTAGCTCTAAACTTTGTCTCTGTAATTCCTTTCATGGGTATTTTGTTTCCTCTTCACAGGAGGAATGAAGTATCCACGTGCTGGTCTTCCTTCTTGATTTTCTTGTGTTTTGCAAATTGTATCTTGGATATTCTAAGTTTCTGGTCTAATATCCATTTATCAGTGAGTGCATATCCAATGACTTCTTTTGTGATTGGGTTACCTCACTAAGGATTATATCCACCAGATACATCCATTTGCCCAAGAATTTCATAAATTCATTTTTTTTTCCTGTTTTTTTTTTTTCAACTTTTATTAGATATGTTCTTCATTTACATTTCAAGTGTTATCCAGGAAGTTCCCTATATCCTCCCCCCTCCCGGCCCTGCTACCCTACCCACCCGCTCCCACCCCCTGGCCCCGGCGTTCCCCTGTATTGGGGCATATAAAGTCTGCGTAACCAAGGGGCCTCTCTTCCCACTGATGGCCAACTAGGCCATCCTCTTCTATATATGCAGCTAGAGACACGAGCCCAGGGGGTACTAGTTAGTTCCTGGTTATTCTTCCACCTATAGGGTTGAAGACCCCTTTAGCTCCTTGGGCACTTTCTCTAGCTACTTCTTCCTTGGGAACCCTGTGTTCCATCTAAAAAGCTGACGGTGAGCCTCCACTTCCATGTTTGCCAGGGATTGGTATATTTTCCCCCGAGACCGCTATATCCGGGCCCTTTCAGCACCATCTTGTTGGCATATGATATAGTGTCTATGTTTGGTGACTGATTGTGGGACTCACTGATATGTGGATATTAGCCTAGAAACCTAGACTACCCAAGATACAATTTACTAAACACATGATACTCAAGAAGAAGGAAGATCAAAATGTGGACACATCAACCCTTCCTAGAATTAAGAACAATGCACACATTGAAAGAGTTAAAGGGAGCATTTGTGCAGCTCAATCCAAAGGATGGACCCAACGACTGCGGCTGCCAGGGATCCATCCCACAATCAGTCATAAATTCATTTTTTTAATAGCAGAATAGTACTCCATTGTGTAGATGTACCACATTTTCTGTATCCATTCCTTTGTTGAGGGACATATGGGTTCTTTCCAGCTTCTGGCTATTATAAATAAGGCTGCTGTGAACATAATAGAACATGTGTCCTTTTTACCAGTTGGAACATCTTCTGGGTATATGCCCAGGAGAGGTATTGCTAGATCCTCTGGTAGTACTATGTCCAATTTTCTGAGATAACGCCAGACTGACTTCCAGAGTAGTTGCACAAGCTTGCAATCCCACCAGCAATGGAGGAGTGTTCCTCTTTCTCTACATCCTCGCCACCATCTGCTGTCCCCTGAATTTTTGATCTTAGCCATTCTGACTGGTGTGAGGTGGAATCTCAGGGTTGTTTTGATTTGCATTTCCCTGATGATTAAGGATGTTGAACATTTTTTCAGATGTTTCTCAGCCATTCGGAATTCCTCAGTTGAGAATTCTTTGTTTAGCTCTGTACCCCATTTTTAATGGAGTTATTCGTTTTTCTGGATTCCAGTTTCTTTAGCTCTTTGTAGATGTTGGATATTAATCCCCTATCATATTTAGGATTGGTAAAAATCCTTTCCCAATCCATTGGTGGCCTTTTTGTCTTGCTCACTGTGTCTTTTGCCTAAACTCAAAGAAAACAGAAAGAAGTGTTGTTAGGAAGAAAGCTTGTTTGTGCTAAGGGAAATGTACAGAAAGATTGTTACCTATAGTTTATCTATTTTCATCTATTTTTAAATTTTTAATTATTATTGTTGTTGTTGTTGTTATTTCGGTTTTCCAAGATAGGATTTCTTTTTGTAGCCCTGGCTGTCCTAGAACTCACTCTGTAAAACAGGCTTTCCTCAAATACACAGGTAACCAATTGTCTGTATCTTCTCTACTGTTGAGGTTAAAGGTATGTGCTACCACTGCCCAATAACCTGTAATTTATCTTAAAATGTCACAGTGTATTTTCTTAAGTTAAAATAGATTGCAAAGGGAACATGATAGAAGATCCAGTGTTTTTCTTTAAGAGATTATATAGTGCAAGCCGTTCAAAGGAAGAAATTTGAACTGCAGTTATAGTTTAGGAATTTAGGCTCTCTATTTTTATAGAGTACAATGCAAATCTAGAATTGAGTACCATCCAAAGGACAGTTCAGCATCATGAACAGTTTCATTGACTCTCTCATCTACCATAACTTATAAACATCAATTACATAATGGACTGCTTTGCTTGTTTTCATATAAATTGCAATTTGAATCTTTGGCATTGATGCAACAAAACCTTTCTGCTGTGTAAGGATGGTGGCCAGCCTAATGATCTGCACACAATTCCTTCATCAATCTGGAATGACAGGCACTAACTGACTCCTTTTAGAAACTGTATCCAATTGAATGGTACCTCACCATCTAGCTGTGTACTTATTTGTTAAAACATTTCTGTCCAGGAAGAGAAATCAAGGTTAAATTATTATGACAACGGACACGAAGCCCAGATGCTCAGGCATAAGCAGTAACACCAGTCATAGCATCTTTGAAGCATAGCGGTTTTTGAAGCATAGCATTTTGAAGCACCTTTCTCACCCACAGCCAAGGCTTGTTTCATATGTCACCCTCATATATATATATATATATATATATATATATATATATATATATATATATATATATATCAGTATATCGGCCCAATATATGTAAATATTTAATCTTCAGATTGATTTTGTATTTGGCATCTCCGTAATTTTACCCTCATACAAAAACTCAGAGTGGCATTAAGCCCCACTTCAAGTTGGTTTTGGGTGTTGCCATTCTTGAATATCCCAAGCAATGAGAGTAAAAAGAGTCTTGGACTAGAACCTAAAGTCATCATATAAAATATGCCTTGCCCCATGCTAAAACTGCTGGAATGCAGTGATTTTTTTTAAACATCTATTTTACTTGTACTTAACTGTAGTGAAAACACAGAGTATATAAAAAAGTTTTTGTTTGGACTACTCACTCCTCCTTTTTGCAGAAAAAAAAAATCACCCTTCAATGTTTATGAAGAAGTGATCACACTCCCTAACCTTTGTGTGCTCATCTTGTAGAACCATTTGGTTGCCACTCATTCACACAGATATATGCATAGACAGAGACTCTCTTTTTTTGGCTTCCAAAAGGATTAACAAATATTATTGACATATATTGTATCTATGAATTCCTTCAACACTCAGCACTGCCTAGAAAGAAGATATTATAGTCTTCCCTGATACACACATGAATACAAAGAGGCAAAGAGGGTTTGAGTAGCATCCACATATCACTTACAATTAACATAGTATGATGTCATGATTAGAATTACAGTTTTGAACGTGAACCTAGTCACTATATGAAGAATTTCTATCATGCAGGTATATGCATTTGGAATATGTGCTCAAGCCACTCTTGTGATAAAACCTGAGTTTGATATCATTGTTAACAGAAGAAAAGTAATAATTGTCTTTATGGTACTCCAACTATCTTACAGTTGAACAAGCCATGTGGGTTCCAATCCATTAATGTAGACTTTTTTCTATTGCTCAGATTTGGCTAGAGCTAAATCATTTTGTTTTTGTAGTGACCTTTAATGAAGTTGCAATTGTCAACTACCATGAAATTAATAAGATACTTCAAGTTAGAACCAGTATGTTTCCAACTTTTTAATGGATTATGAGAAGTTCAAAAGCACTTAATAAGCCAAAAGAAGAATAAAACAAAGAAAAATCATATACATACAATCACATACACTGTTTAAGAACAGAACAATATTAACATTTCCTCATATTGCCAAATGTACATTGTTTTTTCCTTTGAAAATAGAATTGTTTTTATTATTATATAATATATCTTGCATATGATTTCCCCTTTCTCTACTCTTCCCTCCTCTCTTCCCCCATCTGGATTCTCTCTATCTCTTTCTCTCTCCCTCTCTCTCTCTCCAATAAACAATATCTGATCTGTCTTAAGGCCCACTTCACAAGATAGAACCCATACTCAACACTGCTTTGGCGACCAAGAACTTTAGTATAGATAACTCAGTGTCCTAAGTTAAAAATAGTAGTAGTAATAATAATATACTCAAAGAACATATCAATGAAATAACTCCTAATGACACATCTCATAGTCTGTCTCAGAGATCATACACTCCTTGCCCAGCAGGCCTCTAAGAAGCATCTTCCTGCAAAAGATAAAAACAATTACACAGACCCAGAGCCAGATATTATACAGAGAGTGAGAGACCTGATAATATTCTGCACGAAACAGCATATCTCTAAAAATCTCTCCTTTCAAGCCTCAGACAAACCTGTAGAAGATCCCAAAAAGGTGTAGGAAGCAGACAGGACGGAGCCCACCAAGTAAACAAACAAGGCCTCTACATCAGCATGACTGACACACATATGAACTTATGGACAAAGAAGTAGCATACGCAGAGCCTGAACAGGTCAGTTTTACATTATTTTTTTAACATAAAAAAAGCTCTATGTTTTATTAATACTTAAAAAAATGAAAGAAAAAGAATGTGTGCAACTGTGAATGAAATAACACACACTGAAGAGGCAGATTTTTGGTGAGGGGTCAGATATAAAAAATGATCATGACTCTGTATCAAAGTACATATATGAAAATACTATAAAAATTTTAATTTTTTGAGGTTTTGTGCTTGACAGGTAATTTTTGGAAAATGTTTAATTTTTTTCCATTCTCTGTATGAAACACATCTATCAAGTATCTAGTACAATATAAATATTGGTACCTCAAAAATGTACTAACAAGTTTTAATGAGGTAAATATTTTTATCCTTGATAGATATTTCATAATTTTGAAATTGCTGTCATGTATTTCTCTTACAATCCAAGTTATCAGAAGTGACAAGATAAATTTGTATTGTATTAGCTTGCAATGATATTATAACAGATTTTGGGATATTCCTTTAAAATGCATCCATAGAACCTAAGACTGTGAAAACATAAGACAAACAAATTATGGAATATTCTATAAAATAATGAGATGGTGGTCTAAAAGTCTAATAATCAAAGAACAAAAGAAGAACAGGATTTGCTCCAGACTGAACAAATCAGTGAGAAATAAAAATTGGATGTATTTTGACCTTTAGTTTGATGGGTTTTGATGGTTTTTGCTATAAAGCACACTGTTGGTTTGATCTATGCAGATGTAGTGGGACTCTATTCCTTTAGGTTGGAAAATGTTTCAAAATATCAATAATATAAACTATGTAACATTTCATAATTTAAATATAAAAGGAAAGGAAGCCCTTCATTTGAAATTGTATAAAATATTTGCTGTGTGCTTTACACAGTTCTTGAGGTGCTATGGATAGAAAGATAGTGAAAATACAGATTGCACATAAAGGAGAAGTGCCTCAGGAAGGAAATTAATCTTGGTAACTATAGATACTGTGATAAGAATATTAAATCCAAAGAAAACAGCCATGTCTTTAATTCATCTAACAACATACACCTTTCCCAAGGTATCCAGGTAAGTTATTAAATAACTACCTCAATTTACTTACCTGACAATCAAAATTATAGAAAATTTATATGGAGTGTGTTGCAGAGATTAAAGAAAATGATAATGTAAAATAATAGGTAACATGGTTTCAAGCACTCAGAAAATAAGAAATAAGCAAAATATATAAATATTCATATTGAAATAATCAAAATAAATTATTAATTAAATTTACCAATAATAAGAAGGTAGTTGATATTTGATTATAATATAAAACTTGCATATATATATATATATATATATATATATATATATATATATATGTATATGTCCAAAGTTTAATAGGACCAGAAAGCAAAGGTTATTTTCTCAAGTTTAAAAGGATTAAAGAGAGTTGAATTTTGAAGCTTCAGGTCTTCAAATTGTCCATCTCTTTTTTACCAGTTTCATTGTTGTAGATCTTAAGAAGAACTAGGAATTTATTATTCATAGTAATCCTTTCTTATACTTGTGGTCATATTCTTGTCTCTAAAATCAAACTTTGGTCTTTAAAATATATATTTATTATCTCATTATTTATTAATTTATTATTTTAGTTATTTTACCAGCATATATATTTGTGTACCACATATGTGGCTACTGCCCTTTAATTTCCTTAGAACTTGAGTTATAGATGGTTGTGAAGTACCACCTGAGTGGTAGGAATTGCATCTGAATCCTCTAGAAGAGCAACAATTGTTTTAAATGACTGCAACATCCAGTCTTGATATCATGATGACCATGATCATGTCTTCTTTGGGTCTGGTACTTTTTCATTGAATACCATATGGATAGGAAGAATTATTGACTCAATATCTGGCTTTTGTTACTAATAATGTCTCAACACAGATTATATTTCCTCTATTCCTAGACCTAAAAGCTATAAAGCTCATACCAAGAGATGCAAATGTCCTTGTGACTTTTCAGAAATATACAGCTATGTCCTACTATTATTCTAGTTAAGGAAAACTTATTTTCCCTGGTTCTCCCATGAATACTGTGTATCTCAATCAGACTTAAACTTCATAGACATATTTTGCTAGGTGCTTCAATTTAGGATGGTATATTATGAATGAGTGTATGAACACATAGGAGATAGACCTTTGTAGATAGACCTGAATAAGGGACATTTCAGTATTATTGATTAGCTATTGTAAAGCATACAACCAATTGTTCTCCACATATGATTACCAGAGTAGAGAGAAATATTGTTAGAAAAACTCTCTACATATAAGTTTAATCAGACTCATTTAATGTGCATATCTAGGTAGATTCATTAAGTCATACATGTGTATGGTATTAAATATGGACATATATAACCTTCTGAATGGATTCTAGATGAATATGTGTAGAATAGAGTAGTACCAGTCTAAATATCTAACAATGTAACACAACACATAATAACTTTATAAGCCTGGGTATTGTAGTAATAGGTAATACATGATTATGGATGTGTGCATTGGTTGATGTACACATCTCTAGCTATATAGGCAATATTAGAAAGTATCTAAATCTTAATACTTTAAACCAACATATACTTCTTACATCATAAAATGTTTTTGAAGGTAAAGCATGATTTAACTGGGCTCTCTGCTGTGTTCTTTGCTTAAGGGTTCATGGGGCTAAAATATATATATATATATATATATATATATATATATGAGTGAGGTGATTTTATTAAAGACCACATGTAAATGGCAAAAAATGGTTTTGTTTGGTTGTAAAAAAATTGTTTCTGTTTATATATTTGTTACAAGCTACAGTTAATTCTTAGATCATAGGAATTGTCTTACATAACAAAATTGATAATTGTTACACAAGTAGAAAGCTTACTATATCAAGGTAACCAGAGGAATATCTTAATCCAATAGGCTAAAATATATTTTTGTATGGTATATGAACAATTATTTCATGAATCTTGGCAGTCTATTCTCTAAATCTGATGAATCTCTCAACTCCATTTCCTTTCTTAAAGTATTTAACTCTAAATTATGCTTCCCATATATTTCTTGGCGTAGGAACATTAAAGATGCTCAGGTTACTGAGAGTGACACCATAAAACCATAAAATAACAGCAATAACAGTAACACCAACTCTGACTCTACTTTTTGTAGTAGCCATGAACTCTGTCTATATAATTCTTTAGAAATGGGGGGCTTATGAACCCTTTCTCATTCTGTGCCTGAACATTCCTTTGTTTGATCCTTAGTTTGATCCTTAGTCATAGCTGCTAGGACTTCAAAAATAAACAGTTTCTGCCATGTTACAAGACCCAGTTTCATTCCAGTCTTCCTCAATTTCCAGCTTTCATATCTTTTTTGTACTGTATTTCATGATGATTCCTAAGACTTAAGTAGACAATGTTATATAACATCCTATTTGTAGCTTGTCAGTCCACGGAAACATAATCTGTACACATTTATCATTTATGAGTTTCTGAATTAGCCACCACCTTCTCACTGCTCAATGACTTATCTGATAGGGTGTAAAACTGGCACTAATATAAGGGTAGAAAGGGATGAATTTGATACTACATCCCTTTAGTAGAATAATAGTAGTAGGTTCAACTCCCCAACTATGGGTTCTGAAGCAGATTTACCATGACAGGCAGTTTCTTCATCTAGATGATACCCTAAATTCAATCAAATAGTGGTACTTTATCCACAGAATATTTATGCTACTCTTATGATTGTATTTTATCATGTTGGTCAATATTGCAGCCTACAGGGCTCATAGCTGGCTAAGAAGGCTGAGTATTTTATTTCTCCAGGAACTTACATACATAGCGTCTTCCAGAATCATGGGGCCTAGCAAGTGTGGAGGAAATTTCTTTATTTACACCAACTTGATTTCTCTGTATCCTATGACCACTTGACATAGTATATTGTACATAGCACATATATTGCATTATGTACATATAGTTAAAAGTTTTAAGCAATAGGGTCTTACTGTCAAGTTCTGGAAATCAAGAGCAGTGACAATATTCTGTATTATTTGAGGAGGTCTCTGAGCAGCCTCTGACCAATATTTCAGGGTGAGGCACTGAGCATTTTATTTGGCAACCCCATGTTTTTGTGGATGAGCATAACCCCTTGCATTGGTTAATTAAAATTAAAATCTGTTTTTTTTTTTTGGGGGGGTGGAGGTGGGTTTTCTTGTTTTTGTTTTCGTGTGTGTGTGTGTGTGTGTGTGTGTGTGTGTGTGTGTGTGTTATAGTTCATAGAATAGGTTTCTGTATGAATTTTCAAAAGCCTTTAGTGTTAACTTCTCTCGTCCAATCCCTTTCTCCAGCCAATATTCTATCCCTTTTGACACTTAACCATCCCTATTCCCCTTCCCCTGCATACTCTTTATGTTCTACTACCCTCTTCGTTAAGCATTTTCTGTTTTCTACTTACATTTAGACTTGAATCTATACTTATTTTAACTTTGAAAAGACATTCTACCTAATAGCATTTTTATTATCTACCTTATAGAAACACATAACATAGACTTAAATTAAGCAGACAATAAAACTGATCAACCTAGAAAGAAATGATATATGAAGAAAAAAATAAGATCTGGAAACAACATTTTAAGGTCATGAATCTAGGTTGCAGCTATACTCTAGATTGCAAGCATATAAATGATGTACAGTCCAGCTCTGTAAGGGCACAAGCTCCTCACCCTTTTATCGGTGCACTCTGTCTCTATTGGAGTCTTTAACCTTGACTATAAATCAGAATATATATTTTCCTTTTCCAATATGCTCTGTCCTGGAATGGTTTTATGATTTTCTTTTATAAGGTGGAATCTGCTGGCAACATGTCACCCCACAGGAGAAAAAATGAAAATAAAATAGTGGCAAATGATCATACTGTCTGTGTCATTTTGAGGAAAGTAGTGATGTTAAATCTCTTTTTGAAAAACTGTCACTTGTATGACAATTTACTTATATAGAGTTTGTGAAAGTAAATAATATTTTAATGGTGATTATAGGTTCAATAAAAAAATTGTCAGTTTCAACAATCCTGCCTTCATTAGCTTGATAGGCATGATGAACAAATAAAGACATATTTTCTTTATAACTGAATATATTGAGAATGCTGACTTTGGTTAAATGGTAAAAACATATCACTAAACATATAAATGTGTGATTTTGCTGTATATTCATTAAATTATTCATTACTCTATTGAAAATGTAACTGACTTATGAATATTTTATGACCATGAAGATTTGTTTATATGAATATAATAGCCAAAGAAAGTGATTAAGTAAAAATGGCAATTAGAACATTATTAATATGTAGGTATGAAGTTACAAAGGAAAACATATACCAAAATGAAATTTTCATAAGACTGAAAAAAATCTGAAAATTTAGATTTAGAAAATTTCAAGCAATTCTCTTATTAGGCAGAGAAAATTAGATCTTATAACTCAGGCTAAGCATTTCTATGGTTCCATAGTATAATAAAACTTATGACTTATGGGAGTAACATTAGCAAGAAGGAAAAAAGAGAGGTCCCAGGCTCCATACTACTCATAGAAATACTAATTAGAATCCATCTGTGGATTAGAATGCTTAATGAAAATTCTTAGAACCTGGAAAAAATCAAAATAAATGGTAAAGAAACTAAAAACAAAACAAAACAAAACAAAAAAACAACAACAAGAAGAACAAAGCCATTCTTAAGCCACTTTTATGGTAAGTGTAACACCTTTATTTTAACTTTTCTCTTCCTCAAGAAGACACCACATTAGCCCTTTTTAAAAGACTCTCCTAGTCATTAAAATATAACCTGGAACACATACTCAGTTTCTCCTGCATTATTAGTTCAAGAGCAGTGTTTCTCCTTCACCTCACCTCCCTATATACATTAGAACAATACACAAGAGAAAATATTTGAAACCAGTTACTTTCAAGAAAAGAAAGCAGAGTTCACAAATAGCATCATGCATATTTTGGCAGTAGCATTATATCTCTGTTGGCAGCTTTGTCCAACCAAAGATACCAGCCAATGGCTCCAAATGCCTGCAGAGCCAAGCTGGTGATTATCTATGGCCAACTACCAAGATCAGCGATTCAGGCAGGCTAGAATTCTTAACCAAGTCAGATCTGGACATTCACACAGCAAAAAACCTCACCAAGCTGTGAAGCACAGCCTGTAGCCATTATGGATGAAGAAAATGCTTAGAATAGCATGGCTTGTCATCTGTTCTACTGTGAGAAATAACTAGGAACCTCACCTAACAATAAGGATTAGTTCATGACTGACATAACCTTAATCTAGCTGGCAAGTTCACTCAACTGTACCACATACTGGATATCCCAAATGGAGAAGGATCCTTTCAAATTAAAAGAAATAATTTACATTACCAATCTAGAAAGAGACTAAGTTTATAACCCCAGCTAAACACAGAATCTGGACATTTATAAACCTTCAAAGGAGCATTCTCATATTCTAAGATATAAAACTTAATAGTGTTGTTGAGCCAAGCTCTTAGGGTTAGCTGAATGTATACTCTTATACATTATATCATCAATAAGAATACAAACTGAAACCCCATATGACAACACATATCTTAATCATTTTGTCACTATTACATAATAAATAAATACACAATTAAAGAGAGGAGAGAATATTTTATCTCAATAAAAATTGTGTGTGTGTGTGTGTGTGTGTGTGTGTGTGTGTGTGTGTGTGTGTGTGCATGTGCACATTTGGAGGAAAAAGGAGGGCATCAGACCTTTAGAGCTAAAATTATAGGAGTTTGAGAATTGTCAGACAAAGCTACTGGGAATCAAGATCAGGTCTGCTAGATGAGCAGCACATGTTATTAACTATTGTGGCTCATGGCTTAAAGGCAAGTAGTTTACCACTGTGGAAATAGATTACAATAGGATTGGTTCCTATCTATATTAAAAACATGATGTGCCTACCTTTACATGGCACCTGTACTAGAAAGCTAGAGATGAAACCAGAAGTAAGAGCTACTCTATAATTCTGAACATTCATGCCTAAGGCCAGTTAATCCAAATGTATCACCTTCATTGCTTCCTAAATATGAACTGAACATAGATTACACCATGGACACACCCAAAGTCAATGGGAAAAAGTCCACAATTTCTCAACACTACACAAAAATCTATAGGAAACTAAGGATGCTGACAGCCAAAAGCTAACTAAATGGCTATCCAATAAAAATGGTTGGCACTGAAACATACTTAGAAGAAATATTATATAGATGGAGCAGGTTATATTTAGAAAATATATTTATACATAGATATATATGCATACAATAGCAATTCATGAAAAACAAGGCCATAAATTTGAGATAGAGCAATAAGGAGTGAATTTGAGGGATTGAAAGGACACAAGGAAAGAGATAAATTTTTTGTTTATATTATAATATAAAAATAAGTAATTTTAGAAATAATCAAGCTTTGTTTTTATAAAACCCATATTTTATTTATGTATTAAATTATCAAATATCAAATATTATATAAATAATGTGCTATAATAGTAGATCAATCAAGCAGAGAATAACATGCAGTGGGTACGTCAGTACATTTGACATTTTCTGAAAACAATAAGTAAGCAAAGGATGATCCTGATAAAACTGTTAGATGATTTTTCCACAGAATCTTTGGAGGTCAGGAGAGTGTAGATGATTTATTATACCAATTAATTGATAAAAACCTGCCAACCAAGAGTATTACATATAGGACCGTAATTATCCCAGATGAATGAGAAGTGTAAAGTTTTCATAACAAATAAAAACTGATGGGATATATAAACACTTGCTTCACATTACCAGTAATGTTAAAGGAAGTATTCTGCTGACATATAAGATAATATAAATGAATGATACTCCTTAAAGTAAGCATATAGTGAAGCTCAGACTTTCAACTATTTTCTTAAAGGTATATAATTCAACTAAAATAATAGTTGAGATAGAAATTTATCAAATAATGTTAAGCAAAGTATATTCATGGATAAAGGCTATATAATATGGAAATTATAAAATAAATCTAGCAGGGAATAAATATATAAGAATTAGGTATGAGGATGAATTAATATATTTTAACATCTTAAACAAGATATTTTATATATAGTTTATGCACATCTCTGATACTCTCAAATGAGGCCTGTACTTAATACATACCCAGGAAAATAATTATCTAAAGCACAAGAGACATCAAAACACGTGGGAAGATAGCCAGTAAGGAAGAATGACATATAGTCATAAATAATTTATGAATAAAAAATCACTTGTTGGATGTTTAAAACTACAATGTTTGACTCTATTATATAATATATTAGTTTAAAATATATGCTTAAAGGGAAATGTACTTCACATAAATAATAACTACTACTTGTAAAAAACAGATAATTGATTATTTCATAAAAACTTATAGCATTATAATATTGATATAACCATATTAGAATATTCAAATAGATTGATTTATTTTTTTTGATATGCATGAATGTCTTGTCTGAATATATGTAATGCATGCCTCGTGCCCTTAGAGGTCAGAAAAGAACTGAAGCTTTGGATGATGTGAGATACCTTGTGAATGTGGGGTAGCAAACATGGGTCCTCTAAAAGAAGTATAAGTGCTTTTAACTGCTGAGTCACTTCTCCAGCCCCATGCTTCACAATTTACATATATCATGTATTTGTGAAATATACATGAATACAATTATGATAGATAACAAAAGAAAAGTAAAAACATTTGAAATACATATTTCATGATAGCAAATATTAAATCAATCTTTTTATTTAAAATCTGTATTTTGTAGTGAAATATATCAAGTATACCGAAAAGTATACAGAATTATTTCCAATAAAAAATTAAAGAGGATGGCCTAGTTGGCCATCATTGGGAAGAGAGGCCCCTTGGTCATGCAGACTTTATATGTCCCAGTACAGGGGAACGCCAGGGCCAAGATGTGGGAGCGGGTGGGTAGGGGAGCAGGGCCGGGAGGGGGGAGGGTATAGGGAACTTTCTGGATAACACTTGAAATGTAAATGAAGAAATTATCTAATAAAAGTTAGAAAAAAATTGAAATTAAAAAAAAATTAAAGACTCATAGAACAACTTCATAAAATCTTAAAATTTTGATTTAGACATTTGTGTGTGTGTTTATGCGTGTGTGTGTGTGTGTGTGTGTGTGTGTGTGTGTGTGTGTATGAAATAAATGAATCTAATTGATACAGTTATGGATGCCTATGTAGCCAAATTCTATTCTACTTTATAATATATTTTATGATATTATAATATAGTGATATCATTTTCCATTTCTTGTTTTCAAACCTTTTATAAACTCCTCTGTGTCTTTTCTCAAATCAATGTCCTCTACTTTTTTCATTAACTGTTCTGACAAGCATCTCTCTCTCTCTCTCTCTTTTTATAAATATACGTGTGTGTGTCTACACATATATATTCTTATGTATAATGTGTTTTTTCTGTTTAATATTAAACATTTGCATATTTACAGGAATGAGTATTTGGGAATGGATAATCAATAGGTGTGTTCTTCCTGGGATTCTCCCTCTTTTAGCAATCCTTAGACCTAAAGACACTTGATTTTTTTTCAACTTTTATTAGATATTTTCTTCATTTACATTTCAAGTGTTATCCAGAAAGTTCCCTATACCCTCCCCACTCCCGGCCCTGCTCCCCTACCCATCCGCTCCCACTTCTTGGCCCTGGCATTCCCCTGTATTGGGGCATATAAAGTCTGCATGACCAAGGGGCCTCTCTTCCCACTGATGGCCAACTAGGCCATCCTCTTCTATATATGCAACTAGAGACATGAGCTCAGGGGGTACTAGTTAGTTCATGGTTATTCTTCCACCTATAGTGTTGAAGACCCCTTCAGCTCCTTGGGTACTTTCTCTAGCTCCTTCTTCCTTGTGAACCCTGTGTTCCATCTAATAGCTGACTGTGAGAATACCGAATGGCTGAGAAGCACTTGAAAAAATGTTCAACATCCTTAATCATCAGGGAAATGCAGATCAAAACAACCCTGAGATTCCACCTCACACCAGTAAGAATGGCTAAGATCAAAAATTCAGGTGACAACAGATGCTGGCATGGATGTGGAGAAAGGGGAACACTCCTCCATTGTTGGTGGGAATGCAAGCTGG
>LR749502.1:1527457-1606313 GCA_902729485.2 Mus minutoides
TACTCTGGAAATCCGTCTGGCGGTTCCTCAGAAAATTGGTCATAGTACTACCTGAAGATCCTGCAATACCTCTACTGGGCATATATCCAGAAGATATTCCATCTGGTAACAAGGACACATGTTCCACTATGTTCATAGCAGCCTTATTCATAATAGCCAGAAACTGGAAAGAACCCAGATGTCCCTCAACAGAGGAATGGATACAAAAAAATTGGTATATTTAGACACTTGATTTTTGACAAAGCCAAAATTGTGCAATAGAAAAAAGAAAGCCTGTCCAATGACTGGGGCTGGTCTAATTGGATGTCTGCATGTAGAGGAATGCAAATAGACCCATATTCATCAACCTGCACATACCCGAAGTCCAGGTGGAATTAAAGCCTCAATATAAAACAAGACACGCTGAAACTTATACAAAAGAAATTGGGGGGGGCGGGGGCGGACTTGAATGCATTAGCACAAGACGCATCTTCCTAAACAGAACACCAATAGCATAGGCCGAAAGAAACAATTAATAAGTTGTACCTCATGAAAGAGAAAAGCTCCCATAGAGCAAAGGACACCACCAATCAGACAAAGTGGCAGCCTACAGAATTAGGAGGTTTTTACCAACTCCACATCATATAGAGGGCTAGTATCCAAAATACATTTTAAAAAAATCTCAAGAAGCTGACATCAACAAACAAAATATCATAATTAAAAAATTGGAGATATATATATATATATATATATATATATATATATATATATATATATATATATATATATATATATTCAAAAGGAATTCTCAATAGAGGAATCTTGAATGACTGAGAAACATTTAAAGAAATGTATACCTTCCTTAGCCATCAAGGAAATTCAAATCAAAATTACTTTGAGATTCCATTTGATGCCAGTCAGAATGGCTAAGATCAAAACCAGAAATGACAGCTCATGCTGGCAAAGATGTGGATCGAGGGGAATACTAGCCCACTGCTGGTAGGAGTGAAAACTTGTACAGCCACTTTAGAATTCAACATGTCAGTTCCTCAGAAATTGGTTATCGATCTCTCAAGACCCAACTATACCACCCTTGATTGTATACCCAAAGAACATTCCATCCTAAAAGAACATTTGTTCTACTATGTTCATAACAGCTCTATTCATAAGAGCCTGAAACTGATACAGCCCAGATGTCCCTCAGCTGAAGAATGGACAAACAAAATGTGATACATTTACACAGTGAGGTATTACTCAGCTGTACAAAAAGATATCATGAAATTTGAATGCAAATGGATGAAACAAGAAAAAATACTTAAGTGAAGTAACCTACATCATGAAAAACATACATAGTATATATTTACTCAGAAGTGGATATTAGATGTTAAGTAAATGATAATTAAACTATTCTACAGAGCCGGAGAGGCAAGGTAAAGAAGAGGGCATAGATTTACAAGGGAAAGATAAGAAGAGTGAATTTTAAACTTAGACTGGGGGTAGATAGAGACAGGAACTGGAGAGATCAGGTGAGAGATGAGAAAGACTGAGAGACAACTGGAACTGAGGTGGCATTTGTGGGGCTGTGTGGAAAACCGGCATAGTCGAAACTTCTTGGAATCTATGAGGATGACCCAACTGAGGAACAATGGAGCATAAGGAATCTTTTGTAGCCAGTTTCCAGTTGTGGGACTGGGTTGTATTCAGTTGAGTTGTTGGCTAAGAGGTTTCCATGGAAATTCTCAAGCAACATAAGCTGTTGGTAGGACAGAGTTGCTCTGTGAAAACTGACACTGAAAATAAAGAAACCATTCACATACCACATTGAAAATATAGAGAACAATCTGGTGCCTGAATGGAGCCTTTACCCCTGTGTTCTTGTATCTTTGTCATGGGAAGTTACTCTGCAGACACAAAGCCCTCAACCTACACTCTGGACTGAAAGATATGCCAGGCAGTGGTGCTGCAGAACTTGTGGGAGTGGCCAATAAATGTCTGATTTAACTTGAAGCTCATGACACACCAGAGAAGGAAGCCAGTGTCATACACTACCTGGATGGCAAGGAACAAGAGACTATATTGACCAGACATCTTGGATAGCCAGGAACCATGGGCTGTATTGACAAGACTACCTCGATGGCCAGGAAACAGAAGAGGTTTATATAAGACCACCTAGATGGCCAGGAACTAGATACTGTACTGACCTATGGTAGAACCAAACATTAATGAAAAATTAATGAAATGATTCTTAATAATATTCTGTCATTCTGCTATACTCAGATATCAATGCCTTCTCGAGTTGTCATCAGAGAGACTTCCTCCATCAGTAGATAGGAATGGGTACAAAGACCCACAGCCAGATATTATGGGGAGAGAAAGTCTGAACTGGTGGTCTTATCAGATCACTCTCCTAGGACCTCAAAGAACCCTGTTAAAGAGGAAGAGGAAAGATTATAGGAGTCAGAGATGATGGAGGATACCAGAACATGGCCCACTGAATCAACTAAGCAGGGTTTATATGGGTTCACAGAGATTGAAGCAGTAAGCACAGGGCTCACAAGAGAATTCACAAGATCCTCTGCATGTATTTTGTTGTTGTTAGCTTGGCATTTTTGTGAAACAGGTGTATATCTGATTTTCTTTTAGGACTCTTTTCCTCCTAACTGTGTTGTCTTGTCCAGCCTTAATATGATGGATTTTGCCTTGTCTTTTTATATCTTGTTTTGTTCTGTTTGCTTGCTGTCTCCTGGAGGCTTGTTCTTTTCTGAAGGTGAAAGGGAGGGGTATTGGGGAATAATCATTATTACTCCTTTTTGTGATTCAAGATTTACTTGGATGAAATAAAAATGACTATAAATCATTCTACTAAGTAGTAAGTTTCTGATTTTATGTATTTTTCCTGTATTCAAGGTGTAATTTCAGATAATGAGAAAGTTATAACCATGTTTCACATTTAACTGATCATACCTTATAAAGAATATAATTACTAAACCTTGTTATGTGTGTAATAAAAATTTCTGGACCCAGTATTGATACAGTATTTTAGAAGATCAGTAAGGTCACCAAATAAAACAATTAAAAACTGTCTGAAAATATGAAGTATTATTAACTTTTAGTAGCATAAGTGTAAACACTTAAAACTGCATCATGAGAGAAAAATAAGAGTCCCATGGAAAGGCACATTATTGGGATATGCTGAAGATGCAGAAGGAGGATCAAACTTGTGATTCAAGCCTAATGGACCTTTAAGGGACTAGTGAGTTGGTTTAGCAGATAAAGGCACTGAGGACCTGAAATCAACCCCCCAAAGTAGAAGGTGAATAAAGAGAATTAGCTCCTGCAAGTTGTCTTCTAATCCTCACATATGCGACATGGCAAGCATGCCAGCACACACACAAACACACAAATACACACTACCACAAAATAAATCAAAATGCAAAATTAGAATTAAAAGATGATAAAGAAAAATAATGAATGAAATAATTAAAGTCCTATTTTTTCCAAACTAGAAAGTGGAATTTTTCACAATACTTCTTAATACTGTAGACAGTGATGATGGAGATGCAAATTTTCAAGCCCATTCTGAACCTTAATTAAGGAAAGAGTAAGAGAAAAAGAAAGAGACATGGCAAGAAAACAGAGGAGGAGAAAGAGGGCAGGAGATTTTTCAGTTTTTCTCAGAATTTATCCTTCTAAAGGGAAAAATAACATTCAGGAACAAATAGATTTATATAAGAAATACTCCTCATAATTTACTATGTTACTTTAAAGAATAAATAACATGAAACATAACTGATATCTATCCACTATTATTATAATATTTAATATTGGTATACATTAATATTTAATGGTTGCAATGTTTGTAAGGAATTACTTATGTTATCATTTGACTGAAAATAAGGCAAAATATAAATTTGTTCATGAAGGGATATATATGTTTTATGATGCCTAAAGCTTTAACAATTTTAGGTGGGAAACCAATTTATGAATATAAAATTATATAAGAACATGAATATTTATAGGAAGAAGAGAAAATAAAAGTACTTAAATTTATAAAGATGACAAATAACAAAAAAAATATTGATATTTCAAAAACGGATTTCTATTTCTCAGCATTTGCTCTCAGCAACGTTATGCAGAATGGTGAAGGTACTCATCTATTTTGGATAATTTCTGTTACATTTCTTTCCTATACAAGTTAGTACAAATATATTCACTTTACTGACACTGTATTTTAACACCCTGTAAACACAGAAGTTCTCATTATTTTAAGTGATTTCTATTTTCTAGAAGTAATGTTTTCATAAGATAGTTATACTTTTTTTTTATTTACAATCCAGCTCTTGCAACCCCCATTCTCTCTCCTACAGTTCTTCATCCTATTTCTCCTCCTCTATGTCTTCCAGAGGATACTCTCTCCTCCACCACACCTCCCCACTCCCTGTGGGCTCAAGCCTCTCCAGGAATAGGCACATCTTCTCCTACTGAGGCCTGACCAGGCAGTCCTCTGTTGTATATATGTCAGGGCCTCAGACCAGGTCATGTATGCTCCTGGTTGGTGGCTCAGTCTCTGGGAGCTCTCTGGGTTCTGAGTTAGTTGAGACTGCTAATCTTCCTATGGGGTTACCCTCCTCTTCTTCTTCCCTCCTCCTCCTAATTCAACCATAGCGTCCCTGATTTCGATCCAATGGTTAGGTCTAAGTATCTGCATCTGTCTCAGTCATCTGTTGGTATTCTCTCAGAGGACATTATGATAAGCTCCAGTCTGTATGCATAACATAGAATCAGTAATACTGTCAGATCTTGGTGCCCTTCCTTATGTTGTTAACATTTTAATTTATTTTGTAATCATCATTTATGTATATTATAACATAATATATTGAATGTTATATTTAATGTATAGTATATTAATGCACTGTAGCAAACTGAGAGGTCTACTTCAGAATATCAGTCAAGATAAAGAGGCTAAGTTAAATAGTTCTAGATGCCCTTAACTGTTTTTTAACCACTGTTTTTAAGACAAAGAAGAGAAAGTTATTTAATATGATGATTTGTTTTGGTAAGTAAATAATTTTAGTTTCTTTTTTCTTTTGTTTTTTTTCTTTCTTCCTTCCTTCCTTCCTTCCTTCCTTCCTTTCTTTTTTTTAAAGATTTATTTATTTTATTTATATGAGTACATTGTAGCTGTCTTCAGACACACACCAGAAGAATGTATCTTTTTTTCTTTTTTTCTATTTTTTCTTTCTTTCTATTTTTCTATTTTCTTTTCTTTCTTTCTTTCTTTCTTTCTTTCTTTCTTTCTTTCTTTCTTTCTTTCTTTCTTTCTTAGATTTATTTATTTTATTTATATGAGTACACTATCTTCAGACACACCAGAAGAATGCATCAGATCCCATTAAAGATGATGGTAAGGTACCATGTGGTTCCTGGGAATTAAACTCAGGACCTCTTGAAGAGCAGTCAGTGTTCTTAATCACTGAGCCATCTCTCCAACCCCTTCCCTTGCTTCATTTTTCTTTCTTTCTTTCTTTCTTTCTTTCTTTCTTTCTTTCTTTCTTTCTTTCTTTCTTCCTTCCTTCCTTCCTTCTTTCTTTCTTTCTTTCTTTCTTTCTTTCTTTCTTTCTCTCTCTCTTTCTTTCTCTCTTAGTATTGTACAGTACTTGTCCATTTTTTATCATTTAATTTTAAAATATCCTCCTTGAGTTTATACAGTAAAACAAATATTATATCAACATGTTATTTCTATAAATATTATTCTATAAAAGTGGGTTTCATTCTGGAAATGTGTTTCAACAGATAAGAGCATTGATAGTTTTTGCAAAGGACCTGGATTCTATTCCCAGCACTCATTTGGTTGCTCACCACCATCTTTACCTCCAGTTCTAGGATATCTGTTGTCCTCTTCTGGCCTCTGGCCTCTCCTCTGCATGGAGCAGGCACACAAGTAGTACAGATATGCATTCAGACAAATCACCTATACATCTATACATAAGAGATATTCATTGCAATGCATAGTCTTACCCGGACACATGAGTATATACAGTGCTTTTATCAGAAACACAGCAAGGTATCTATTCAGATTAAAAAGATTAGTGGAGGGGCTGGAGAGATGGCTCAGCGGTCAAGAGCATCTACTGCTCGTCCCAAGGTCCTGAGTTCAATTCCCAGCAATGACATGGTGTCTCACAACCATCTGTAATGGGATCTGATGCCCTCTTCTGCTGTGTCTGAAGAGAGCAATGGTGTATTCATGTACATAAAATAAATTAATAAATTAAAAAAAAAAGATTAGTGGAATGAGGAATACATGAGTATGTTGAGATGCAGTTGGCAAGAGAAGATATCTGGAGCCAATGCTTTTGGGGACTTTAGAAAATCATTACTTCTGTAGTACAGAATTTTATGTTAAACTGTGGGAATTATCAGATACAAGATTACATCTTAGCAGTGAGAAAAATGAAGACCCTGAAGTACTGAAAGACTGGAGATTACATGAAAGAAAGAGAACATTCATTGCCAGCAGATGGTGAATCACAAAAATTGACACTGGCAGCTCGGAGTAGAGTTACAGGTATAGGCAATGGACAGAAGTCACCTCTTGCATACCTTGTAGTTTAGGGAGAAGACTATGACTTGAGGAATGATTCGAAAGCCATCCAACAGAAGGCAGTTGGAATAGTATCTCAGGAGCAAACATGAGGACCTGAAAGACTACTGAAAATACCTCTGGAATAAGACATGGGGAAAAAGTATGTGTGCTCATGTGAGTACGTGTGTGCATTTTTAGTGTTTATGTACACACATGCATGTGTGTGCTTCCTGTATCTATTTGAGCTCTAGCACAGATTATGCAGTGCCTGAAAATGAAGTATGAAATTGGGCATCCATATTCCATAAGACTTAATTCTTAGTATCTGGATGAGAAGGAACAGTAAATCTGTCCGACTCATGTACTTTCCTGTTCTCTGAATGTCTGTCATCACTTCCATAGCATTACTCATTTGAGTAACTGTTTCCTTTTTCTTTTTTTTTTTTCAATTTTTTTATTAGATATTTTCTTAATTTACATTTCAATTGCTATCCTGAAAGTTCCTTCCATCCTCCCCCCCCCCTGCCCTGCTCCCCTGCCCACCCACTCTCATTTCTTGGCCCTGACGTTCCCCTGTATTGGGCCATATAAAGATTGCAATACCAAGGGGCCTCTCCTCCCAATGATGGCCGACTAGGCCATCTTCTGCTCCATATGGAGCTAGAGACACAAGTTCTGGGGGTTCTAGTTAGTTCATATTGTTGTTCCTCTTCTAGGGTTGCAGACCCCTTCAGCTCCTGGGTTCTATCTCTAGCTTCTCCATTGTGTAGCCCTGTGTTCCCTCTTATGGATGACTGTGACCATCCACTTCTGTATGAGACAACTATATCAAGGTCCCTTCAGTAAACACTTGCTGTCCTATGCAATAGTGTCTGAGTTTAGTGACCAATTATAGGATGGATCCCCCAGTGGGGTAGTCTTTGTATGGTCCATCCGTTCGTCTTAGCTCTAAACTTTGTCTCTGTAACTCCTGTCATGGGTATCTTGATTCCTATTCAAAGGAGGATTGAAGTATCCACAGGCTGGTCTTCCTTCTTGATTTTCTTGTGTTTTGCAAACTGTATCTTGGGTATTCTAAGTTTCTGAGCTAATATCCATTTATACTGAAACAATTTCATCAACTTTTACTCTGATGAAATTACATTTGACAGTTCTTGCCATCTTTTTAATTTTCATTCCAAATGTTATCCCCTTCCAAATTTCCCCTAAACAAACCCCTGATTCTCTGCCCCTTCCCCCTGCCTCTATGAGGTACTCCCCCATCCAACCACCCACTCCTGCCTCAGTACCCTAGCATTCCCCTACCCTGGTTTATTGAGCCTTCACAGGACCAAAGGTTTCCCCTCCTAGTGATGACAAATAATGCCATCCTCTGCTCCATACGCAGCTGGAGCCATGTGTCCATCCATGTGTTTTCTTTGGTTGGTGGTTTAGTGCCTGGGAGCTCTGGGGGATTTGGTTGGTTGATATTGTTTTTCTTCCTATGGAGTGGTAAACCCCTTTAGCTCCTTCAGTACTTCCCCTAACTCCTTCCATCGGGGTCCCCATGCTCAGTCTGATGTTTGGCTGCATGCATCTGCTTCTCTATTGGTCAGACTCTGGCAGAGCTTCTCAAGGGACAGCTATACCAGGCTCATGTCAGCAACAACTTCTGGGCATCAGCAACAGTATGTGGGTTTGGTATCTGCACCTGAGATAGATCCCTAAGTTGGGCAGTTTCTGGATTATCTTTTTTTCAGTGTCTGTTTCATTCTTTGTCCCTGTATTTCCTTTTGAGAGAAGAAATAGTGGAGTAATATTTTTGAGGTAGGTAGGTGGCCCCATCCCTCTAATGGAGGTCATGCCTAGCCACTGGATATGATCTCTACAGGTTATTTCTTCCCATTGTTGGGTATTTTTGGCTAATGCCCTCCATGTTGTATCCTGGGAACATCTTGGGTCTCTGGCATCAGAGACTTTCCAGTGGCTACCCCCAATCCCCTCATACTGCTAAACACCTCCTTTCAAATTCCTGACCCTCTGTACTCCCTCATCTCCTCCTGTATCTGAACTGGTCCCCCATTTCCCCTCCTCTCTCCCTCCCAGATGCCTCTCTCTCTCTACTTCTTGAGATTATTTTTTCTCCCTTCTGTGTAGGACTGTAGCATCCACACTTTGGTGTGTTCTTTTTTCTTCTTGAGTTTCATACGGTCTGTGAGTTGTATCCTGCATACCCCCAAGCTTCATTTTGGCTAATTTCAACTTAGCAGTGAGTACATAACATATGTGTTCTTTTGTGACTAGGTTATTTCACTCAGGATGATATTTTCTAGTTCCATATATTTGTCTGTAAATTTAATGAAGTCACTGTTTTTAATAGCTGTGTAGTACTTCATTGTGTAAATGTACCACATGTTCAGTATCTTTTCCTCTACTGAGGGACATCTGAGTACTTTCCAGTTGCTGGCTATTATAAATAAGGATGCTATGAACATAGTGGAGCATGTGTCCTTGTTATATGTTGGAGCATCTTCTGGGTATATGCCCAGGAGTGGTATAGCTGGGATCTCAGATAGAACTATTTCCAATTTTCTGAGAAACACCTGACTTATTTCCAGAGTGGTTGGACCAGCTTGGAGTTCTGTTCCTAGCCTATTCTTTAAATATATATTGTTTTTTGTTTTTTTGTTTTTTTCTAATAGTTTCAAAGTTTTCAGTTGAGCATTCTCATTTGAACTATATTTAACTGCATTTGGTACATGGTGCTAGATATTGAGTCTTGGACATTTAGGTGCCTGCTTTTACCAGCATCAATTGTTAAAGAAGCTGTCGAGTCCACAACACACATTTTGGAACTTTGTCAAGAAAGAGATGACTGACTTTTTCTGAGTATGATTCTAGTCTTTCTTTATATTTCACTGGTATGCATATCTTTTTAGGCCAGTACTTCACATTTTAGCTCCTATTTCTTTTTAGTATAAATAGATACCAGATGTATTTTAAGACAAGTTGCTGTAGTATCTACAGCATTTCTCTTTTTGCTCAAGATCTGGGTCTTTATGGTTCTATATGAATTAGGGAGTATTTTACTACTTCTGTGTATAAAGTCATTGGGAATTTGATAGTATTTGCATTGCTTATATAGTTTTGGTTTGTATAGCCATTTTCATAATTCTTTACTTCATGTATACAAGAGGGTTTTCAAACTTATATCCTGTATTATCTTCAATTCTATTTCCCTGTTATTTTAATGACAAAGTTTTATACCTTTAAATTATTGTCTATATACAAAATTAATATGAAACAAGTTCTTGAGTCTTCATGGAGTAATTTTAATTAAGATAAAATAATAGCAAGCCAAACAATTCCAATAGTACACAATGTTCTCACTCTTAGCAAGAATTAATTACTTTAAGGCCAGCTGATTCCTCAAATAGTTATTACTTTATCATATATAAAGCTCCTGACATTAAAGATAGCATAAAGGGAAAGTTATTTAACTCCCTTTTACAAATGGCAGTTGGCCATGTTGACATATGTGGCATGAAGCTTCATCATAGAAGGCTGAGATACATGAACCCTTGAGTGAGGAGGCTACATTGGTAGAAAATGGTTCATCTTGGCTTGTATCAGGTTTAATTAGTAATGCTACAGAACAGTATTTAGCACTTGAAACTGAATCTACCATCCAAAATATGTGAAGCTGCAGTCATGTTGGCTATTAGCTACATCTTTTGATTTCTCTAGAATATCAGAGGCAGATATAGGGGAATTCCAGAAACTCACAAGCTGAGTCAACTTAATACAAGAATGATGGTAATATTTAACTGTGTTTTGAAAAGAGGAGCATAAAATACCATGGAGATGGTGGTTCACTCTCTTCAGAAGAGACTTACCAAAACCACACTGAGGTGCCAGCACTAGGTTTCTAGAAAGGTCAGTGGCAGGAAGTGTTCTAAGTAGGAAAAAAATCCAGATAAAGATGAAAGAATTCAGTATATGGCAACTATTCAGAAGACGCAGCATAGTGAAATTTTCTAGTTGTAGTAATTGTTATAATATGCTATTGGTAACAAATATTAGGTATATTATGCTTTCATATATGTTTTCTATACTTGCCTCTCTTGACATATTTTTGTCATTATCCACTCCTGTAGCCTGCCACTTTCCACACAGAGTCCTAAAATTTTTTATGTATTTTTCCATAATGATGAATCAAAATATGGGATAAATAAATAGTTTTAATTTTGGAGATTGTTATATCATCACTTAAATGATGATATTAAGATTATTCTACTTTTCTTGAAAATTCAAATAACATATTCATTTTTAGGAATACTATTTATATGTCATTTTATATATACTATTTATAAACAAAAAATTGTGTTTATATACTAAGTTCTTTTAATCAATACATTAATTGATGGGGACCCAGTCTGCAATTAGTGGCAAAACCACAACTCAAATGGAAGCATAGATATCCCAGACACTACTATATTCTTCACTATTTTATGGTTATGGTTTTCTAAGCATAGCAATTGCTACAGTCGTTGACTAAGAGGCAAGAGCCTTACTACTCATTTTCATAATTTCATTAACCCCCCGAGGGTAAAAAGTATATTCAAGGAATGTTTTGTTTTGTTGGCTTTCTATGTCATGAACATTGGCAGGTACTAGTGGAATTAAGCCTAAAAAAATGATGGCTTCATGAACAAAAAGTATCATCTAATACTTTGTCACATATAAAGAAAAGATTCCTGTGAAAACTTGAGGGTTTTGTTGTTGTTGTTGTTGTTGTTGTTTGTTTTTATCAACTCATTTATTTCCTAACTTGAAATTTTTATTTTTAGTGTTCTAGATGAATTGATTAGCTTTATTGATAAACAGAGAAAAGAATGTTGGAATGTATCAGCAAAATGCTTTGGTCCTGGCCTTCTTTGGAATTGAATTCATTTATTGAAATTAAAGCTATTTATCACGTTAATGTTCTGCTGTCACTTTAAGTTAAAAAAAGAAACATTTTCTGTCTTTTAAGAAAAGCAACAAGGTAAAATAAGGCATCAACTAGGGACAAAAAAAAGTTAATGAACAGTGTTCACCTTATATAGAAGACTACTCAATTAAAGTTTTGCATTAAAATATGCTGCACTCTGGAAACAATAATTATTCATTAAGTCCTCAAGAGAATAGCACTCCATTGCAAATACAACCGCTATTATTAAAAGTTATAAAGGTGATGTATAAAGACTGCTATGCTGTGGATGAGCCTGATGCTGTTTGTGTTTTGATGCTAATTTGGCTCTTCTGGAAGGAGCTGCAGACAAGGAGTGAGTCACATACTCTGGTGACTTCTTGTGAACCAAACCTCTAATGACTAAAGGAGCAAATTACTAGGCCACTGGGCAAGTAAGCGGGACTTCTAGGTTGGATGGAGGAAGAGAAGGAGGAAGAGAGAGAGTCTTTTTGAACAGGAACAGTGTGAGGACAAGATGCAATTACCAGTGTCTCCTGATTTCAATGGCAGATCTGTCAGGATTCACCACAGGAGAATTTAGATTTAGTAAGTTTTACAAGATTAGGATTTCAGTTGTGTGCCCAGGGATTGAGTTATCTATCATTTTTTTCTTTACTAAGTTTATGTTGTTTTCCTTCATGCGGTGGCTCATCTAGGTTCAAGAGAGAAAGGTACAGCAGCCAAGCATGGGTTTGCCTGAGGTGCACCACAAAGGTCTTGGGGGTTTTGAAGTGTGGGGCTGGTGTGGTAGCCACCTGCCTGTGGGAACATAGCAAGCTGGGTGAAGACATTTCCGGAGGTTTTGGCCAGAGAGTCTCCATGAGATAAGAACAGGTAAGCCATTGCCTCCAGTTCAAGGCTGGCCAGGATGCCAGGGCAGAAGGGTGCTGGTTTGTTTTTAATATTTCCTGCAACACTGCAAACCATTTTTTTTAAATTCTTTAATCAATGACTAGCCCAATTGTCACGAGAGAAGTTTTCTTCAACTGCTGATTGAAGCAGAGGAAGAGACTCACAGCCAAAAATTAGGTGGTGCTCTGTGTAATTTTATAATCCATACTTGCTCCTTTTCAAGAGCTCAGCCAGTGGTGTCTCAAACTCCCATAGCTAGCTCCACCAGACTCTAAAGACCGCCCTACCCTCACTCAGCTCCCACAGATAGTGGGAACCCTGAGGCTAACTCTGGTGACCAACATCAGCCAGGGATTACGTGCTCCCTCTCTTGCCAACCTGAGTCATCACAGATGGGTAACACCAGACAATATTAATATTTAAAATCAGCCAGATTTGGCAACTGGTGGACACAGAATCTATTGCTCTAAATTCATCAGCTATCCTTTGTTGGAATTCTTCTGGTGGTGGAAGCTGCCACAGTTCTAATTGCCCCCAGGTCTACATGTTGTCTGTGTTTTCTGCTCCACAGCCTGCCTGAAAAACCTTCCTCTATTTTGTCTTCTCCTCTTTCAACTGGGATCCAGAAAACCCACCTCTATATCTTCACCCAGTGATTAGCTTCAGCTGCCATCTTTATTTACCCAATCAGACATGTTATTGAATCTCTCCCAACAAGGCAAAGCATAAAGATCCTCAGAAGAAGGGGAAGATGAATTGTAGAAGCCAGAGGGTCAAGGATTCCAGGAGAGCATGGTCCACAGAATCAGGCCTCGTGGGAAACGCAGAGACGAAAGCACCCATCAAGGAGTTTGAACCATTCTGCACTATGTCCTCTGCATATATGGTGGTGTTCTTCAGTTTTCTCTTTTTTACTCAGGAGCCCTTTTCTGGCTAGCATTGTTGCATCTTTTTATGTTGTTCAGTTGATATCCCTGGGAAGCCTCCATTTTTCTGAAGGGAAACTAAGAAGAGCAGTAGTAGATCTGGGAAAAGTAGAGGTGAGGGTGAAAGACTGGGAAAGGTGAGGTGGGGGTGGGGAGTGATGGCTGTGATCAAGATGTATTGTGTGAAAGAAGCATAAACAAGTAGGAAAAAGTAAATGAAACAGCAGCAAAGGTTGGTGAGCCCTATTCATTCCTGGTGGGAACATAAACCTGTTTAACCACTTTGAAAACCCATGTGCAAATTCATCAAAAATTAAAAATTGGACTTCTAAAAAGATATCCTAATCTTTCCATGATGCACACTACTTTTAAAAGTACCAGGGTCATATCAGTTTCGTTAGCACTTTTTCACCTTTAGACGAGGTTTTCCTTTCTCCTTTGAATTCTTCACTTTAAATTTCATCCTTCTCAGTATGTTTTCTTGTTATTCTATAGAAATATCTCCATTTTAATTTGACTCTCTATTATTTAACCCTAATGCCCTACTTAGTTCAGATTTCTATTGGTGTGATAAAACATCAAAAGCAACTAGAGGAGAAAACATTTATTTCTGCCTGAACTTCTGCATCACAGTACATCATTCAATAATGCCAAGATAGATACTTAATACATAAACCAGGAGCCAGGAAGGAATGCAGTTTCCAGGGAGCTGTGATGTTTACTGCCCTGCTCCCATTGATGGGTCAATCCACTTATAGCATACCGAACCAGAAGCCTTGGTTTTAATCTCTTTTGGCCATTTCCTCACTTAATGTTCTTTCTTACAAACTAGCTTTTATAAACATAAAGTTAACTAGCATACCTATTTTTACTTTTGTTTCAAAATACTACTCAGAACTTTCATTGTATATTCAGTACCATTTTGTGTCTGTTCTAGAATCTAGCTAAGCTCTACAAGAAGAGAAAGTCCTGATCTTGGCTCACCTGAATCAAACTACAAATGATAATTACACTGCAATCTGATAACCACTGTATGCATGAGCACACAATACTAATACACAAGAAATATCCTTTTCCTGATCTTGTCCAATCAGAAATAAAGAGGCAATAAATCTAGAGAACTAAAAACTGAGTTGATTGGAGGAAGATTAAAAGGAGGAAAAATTCTACAAAAAGAAAAGGAAAAATGAAAAAGAGAGAATAGAAAGAAATAGAAAACCAAACAAACAAGACCCTGAAGCCTGAACCAGCGATCATCTCTAATCAGGCAAGGCTTCCAATGGAAGGATTGGAACAACAATCCGGTCACAGAAATTTCTATCTAAAATGTGTCATGCCTCCAAGAGGTACTAGGCTAAAAGTGGTATAGAAATTGTAGGAATGGATAAAAAAAATGACTAGTCCAGCTAGAGACCCATGCCATTAGAAGGAGCATACTCCTGACACTGCCTCAAGGACCAGAAACCAGAAATAACCCAGAGACATAGGATAGACCAAGGCATGACTAGAATGTAAAAAGGCAATGAACGGAGTCCTAATGATATTCTGCTATACTCAAAGAATGGACCCTAGAATAATCATTATTAGAGAGGCTTCATCCAGAAAGTGAAATGAGCAGACAAAGAAACCTACAGCCAAATATTAGGCAGAGTAGGAGGGGTCAAGCACATCACAAAAACATGGCTCATAGGAATCACCTAACCATGGGGTTAATTAGTGGCTTACTGACATTGAACTGCCAAACAGGAATCCCTCATCAGACAACCAAGGAGGCATTCTACATATATGTTATCGCTTGTGCTCCTTGGTCTTCTTGCAGGACTCCTAACATTGGCAGTGGAGCTATCTATGAATCATTTGCCTGTTTTGGGAACCTCTTCCTAATGGATTATCTCATCCAGCCTGAATATACAGCTTGATATACCATGTTTGGTGCATATTCCTGGGAGGTCTGCTAATTTCTGAAAGAAAATAAATATGGGGTGTGGGGGATGGAGGTAATGGAAATGATGTGTCAGGGGCTTGGGGAGACTGGAGGGTGGAGAAACTGCAGTCAGGGTGTAGTATGAGACAAAAATTTAAAAGAAAAGGAGAAAACTTCAGTTAGTTTCACTGTCAGCATGAAATGGTGATAAATTTTAAAGGTGGGATAGGGAGAATCAAAGGCAACTAGCAGGACTACGGAGTAAAAAGCTGAGGCTTCTCCATAAATTCATGATATTCTAGAAAAAGACCTGGTAGTATGGCATAAATAAACACCTGAATAAATGTTTAGAGGGTGAATGAACATAAAGGGAGATATGGGAAATGATTTCTTGGATACTATAATGAGTTATTAGGAGCACGGCTATTTTACAAATGGTGACATGGACAGGAAATGAAGGCTTAGATGTTAATCCTAGTTTCAGGTCCTAGTAGCTATATAACATTGTTCCAAGTTATCTTTCTCCGGTTCTCCTTTAATACACCTAACTAGTAAGCTGTCAGAGCTGTACAGGGAGTGGAATGTATGAAAAATTTTATACAGGTAGACATAGGGCCTACTAATGAGTTCACTAAACATGGCACATCGTGAAAAGCCAATAAACAATTGGTCTCTACTACTGACACATTTTATGTCACTTGTTTTTCAAATTTATGAGAGTCATACGAATACTAATTTTAGTGGAAAGAAACACAACACAGTTTTTTTGTCTCTCTACTATATTCACTAGATAGTCTATTTTAAATGCTAATTTAATCCAATGCAGTAGAATATTGTAAATATAAAGCCATACATACATAGTTTTAACTCCATGGAGCTTCTTCTTGAGCACACTTTTTTTTTTCTTGACATCATAACTACTTCCAATGTCAGCAGTGTGATGAAAATGTATCAGAAACTGTGGTAGGTGATTCTTGTATGTAGGGATTTTAGCAAGAAATGAAATGTGTTCCTTTGCCTTAGCAGGGAGGGAGTATCAGAGAATTATAAACTCCTTTCTTATTGAAATTAAATGTATAAGCTGACTGAAGGAAAATTGCAAAATCTTTCATAATCCTCCCCAATCCATGCATTAGGTCTTGACTTCAATGCTTTGCACTGATGCTGGCTGACTAGCTAAATGATTGTACCTGTGATAGTACCTAAAATATATGACATTGTGATAACAGAGTAAAATGGGTCTTCCTTTTTTTTTTTTTTTTTGGTCTCAAGTTTTTATTCAGTGGGTCTCTGTGTCTAGACGAAGGTGTTGGGCCTCTTGGTGGTGAAGCGTGGCTTGTGCTGGCGCCACAACACACGGTGGGGCAGTGGGAATTTGATCTTGGAGTCGTGGAACTGCTTGACAGCTGGCCGGCGGCACTTGCCAGCTGCAATCTCTTCCACCTTCATGATCTGGATGGAGTGGGCACGGGCACGGTGTTGGGCACCCATGTCTCGGTCTGCCCGCAGTATACAATCTCCCCGGAAGACTTCTTCATCTTCTTCAGCTGGGACACAAAGTACCAGAAGCAGGACTTGGCCACCACATGGTTGGGTGCAAAGATTCGCATACGGTACAGTGGTGGTGTGTGGCATTTTGGGGTTGGCAAGCAGCGCCCCACCACCTTGTACTCCCGAAGCGTGCCCGAGGCCTTCATGGCACTGCGCACTCCTTCACCGTCAGTCACAAAAGGAAAGGCAAAATGGGTCTTCTTGATGGATGCAAAAAAAAAAGTCTATATGCAAAGAAATATTGGATTTTTTCTTCCAGCCCTGTGTAATAGAAAATCCTAAAGAAGATATCTTTAACCAGCATTGATGAAAGCATCATAACAGACTGGCAGAGAATCATAAAAAAAAAAAAAATCATAACACTTCATTTCTTTTTGGTTTTTTTTTTTTTTTTTTTTTTTTTGGTTTTTCGAGACAGGGTTTCTCTGTATAGCCCTGGCTGTCCTGGAACTCACTTGGTAGACCAGGCTGGCCTCGAACTCAGAAATCCGCCTGCCTCTGCCTCCCGAGTGCTGGGATTAAAGGCGTGTGCCACCACGCCGGGCAACACTTCATTTCTATAACACAAGAACCATGCTATTAGAATCCAAATTTCTTATTTTTTTTAAAAAAAGCAACACAGTGAGATGATCTTTCTCCTTCTTTAGTAATGTATTAATGATGGAGTATGATGAGGTATTAGTAACTGCTTCTGGATTTACAGAAATTTAAACAGTTTGCAACTTTTCATTTCTGTCACAGACTGCAAGTATAAGCAAAATTTTCAAGATAGTCAAAATGGCAGACTATTTGGAAATTCATCTTTTTAAAGTGGCATGTATATACAAAGACACTCATGCAGCCAAGTCTAAACAATAGAGCAAAAGAAGCTGCAAAACAGCAATCCACAGTTCTTGTCTGCTTAAGGGCAGCATTCATATTAGCTACACAATAAAACAGCAAAACAAACAGCAAAACACACATTTGCTTTTGTAGTGACACCAGAAAGGGATTAAAAAATTGTGTCTGGCAACATGTGGCCCTGAAATCAAGTCTCAGCTCTATGATGTAGTGGATTTATGATTCCATAAAAAGTAACTTATCCAAACCTTTCCTTTACCTTAAAATAAGAATATTTAATGTGTGTATATAAATGCATATATCATGTATAAAACAAAGAAACCTGAAATTATATCACAGAAATAGTTGATAATCTGTTACCCACTATAGATCATATACTATATGTCAGGCCAAAGGTATCACCAGAAAAGTGTGTAGGAAGACACTTCACTATCATATTTTACATTATCAAGCAAAGAATAGAATGTCACATAGTATTTTCAAAATATAACACAATTAAATAGTTGAGGACATGGAACAGTAAGTGGGAGAGTAGAGAATATGGAAGCACTATAGAATAGAAGGAACCTGCATAACTTTTTATATATTTCTGTTTGCCATATGTAGACATATTCGTGTGTTCTTAGCTCAGATTGCTGTAGATATCAGGACCCTTATGATCCTTCATCCCAAGAATTCTTACTGGGTTGTGAATTTGCAGGTGTGTTCTGTGCCTCAGGTAGGAGAGCTTTTGCCACTCTGAGCTGGGAATAATTGGCCCCTATGGGGCCTTTGAGAGAACCACTTAGGGGAAGCCATTGAAAAGTGGGAAAGAGAGATGCACATAAATTCCAGGGAGATATCAGATTGCTTTTGTGAATATTTATTCTTCATCATACGATGCTCAGAAATTGACCCAATAAACATATTGGCTACCGATCAAAACAGCTTTTGCTTCAATCAGATAAAATGCCTAATTATCTGTCAGAACTCATAATACCCTTGAAATGGATCCTGAGTCACAGTTGATCTAGCCCTCAAAATTGGCCAATGTGTGCCTGCTGACAGCACAGCTGAGTTATATGAGATCTTTCACTCTGCATGCTCAATAGCATGTCAGGCAGTAGCATAGATGAAAGCTTTGCAACCCAACTCCTATTAGAATCTCTATTCAATCATTTGTGAACCTTAGCTTATTTACAACTTTAGAACAAGAAATTCAAGTGTTCCATGAGATAACAAAAATTTAATACATGGAGATCTCAGTAAATGATATGAATGATAATGTTTTTAAGTGTTATAATCATTGAAAGACAACAATTATTATAGATTGATTTCCTATCCATAGCAATTTGATTAACTACTTTACACTTTACACACATACTCCTGTCTGTACTGTTACATATCCTTACCTGCTTAGTTGTTTTTTTTTGTTTGGAAATACTATTGAACACCCTTTTCTTTGCTTGATAAAGTAAAATATGATTCCTGATGTGTCTTCCCACATACTTTTCCAGTGATGCTTTTGGCTTGTCAAATGGTATATACTTTATAGTGGTAATAGATTATCAACTATTTATATGATATTTCAGATTTCTGTGTCTTAAATATGACATTTCCTCAGTTTTGAATGGTCTCTTTCCTGTTTTTTTAAGTTGTTTTCTACTCTATTTTAATGCAAGTTTAGTAATCATCTTTGAGAAAGGGAATTCCTGAACAGTATACACTGTTTGCCTCTCATCATTATGCCTTCCAAAATAATATCATATAAATCATAGTAACATTATTTCATTTGCCTACTCTTTTCCTTAACTATACTCTAAATGCATTTATATAAATTGCATATTTTATAATATCATATAAATCATATTAACATTATTTCACTTGCCTACTCTTTTCCTTAACTATACTCTAAATGCATTTATATAAATTGCATATTTTACATTGATAATTAAAAATAATAAGGTCATTATGTAATGTTGCAAAATGGAAGATTCATCTGCATTCCCACTCCTCAGAGAGTGTCAAAATTACATATAGCATTAGACAGGGCCAAATAAATTGTGTGCAAAGAACTAGGTGGAAAAATTACAAAGCTTATTTGAAGGACCATACAAGTTCAAAAGACTATAACGTATAGTGACTAAAATCTCAATTTCCTACAGCAAGACACACACACACACACACACACACACACACACACACACACACACACACATATATACACACACACACACACACACACACACACACACACACACACACATATATATATATATATATATATATATATATATATATATATATATATAATTGATTCAAGTGCTTTATGTAAATATATTTTCTATTTGAGATGCACCCCACTAAGTTCATGTATATTCTGTCCTACTTTATTTTATGTAAAAGTTGATGCTGGTTATGGGTAATTAAATTGATACTTGATAATACTAAAGAACTCCAACCATGCTGTGAGAAAAACTTGCCATAATCTGATTGAAAGACATAGTCATGAGCATGGGTCTCATCTTGTGAATGAAGGCAGTCAAGTAACCAAGATTCCCTAAGAGCATGGAACTAGGAGTACCTGAGTGGGACGACCCTACCACCACCAAACAAGGGTTTGATATAACACATAAATTTCTTTGAGATGTCATATCTCAGTGGAACTCTGCAAACCTGTATTTCTGATCTCCACACAGAATGTTATCATCTCATATAATGCTGCACAGATTAAAACAATGATAGAATCAGAATGGTTCTATCCTCTAGTAAAGTATCTCAACCTCACAACTACTATACCTACTCAAAAAGTAGCTACAGGTACAACATCACCACTATCATTGAATTTCTCGCAAATACAATAGGATAATATGTTTGGGTCAGAAATGTCATCTGAAAATAAATTCTACAGCAGGTTAATTTTATTTTACAAAATAATTTTTACTATCTTTGTGATTTAAAACAATCCTAGTAAATTATGTCCTAACTCTCTATGTCACTAGTACAAGAGGGATCTATTGGGTCTTCTGCTTCACATCTTGCACTGCATATAGCATGCTTCATAGAGAATTAAACAGAAGAAATCACTTCCCAGCTCATTCATCTTAAGGCTAACACATAACTTGAAGACAGAGGACCAAAACCCCGATTTCTGTTAGGTATTTGGCTGAAAGTTGCTACCCTGCATCTGAAGTTTGCCTAAACTTTCCTGCCAGCTGCCATTTTATGCTGACAATAGACAGGTATAGAAAAAATGGTAACTGTTTCACTGAATAACTCAGAGAGAGAGAAAAAATGGGGACTGAATTAGCATCCCACTTAGCATACATACTATAGATGTTTCTGCCTACCTGATTCTGAATAAAATTTAGCTCATTTGCCTTTATACAATATTGATAAATGTATATAAATGGATGTTTTTATACAATATATCTCATTTTATATAAGAATATCAAGATTTGTATCACCGAATATTAAGGGACATGCTAATCACCAGTGGGAGTTCAAGACATCTGCTTCAAGCTTTAATTGTTATATATTCAAGTTTGCTGCAAGAATTCTCTAGAAATGTAGGAGTCGATTCAATTTACATCTTTTTTTAAAGCTTTCATATTGAAATAATTTTTTATTACTTAGAATGATCTCGGTTTGGTCATAGCCTTCACCCAGTTTCTTTATCTATTTTAATAAATCTGTCAGCTAAAGTCTCATATATGTGAGAGGATTTCTAAATTAAAAGCAAAGCAAGTACTAAAGAGTAGAGGCAAAATTCTTAATGGACAAAACAGTACGGATAATATCTATTTTCCAGCAAGTGTCCTTTGAAGTGTCCTTCCTTTCCCACTACATAAATGTTTAAAATATACTTATTTTTCCCAGAGAATCTAGACATTGGATAGATAATCTTCTTATTGGACCATATTCAATTTTAATGTTATGTATGACTTGGAATTCATCCCTACCTTTTTTTTTTTTTTTCTAGATGTAAAATTTAAATTTGGATTCTTTCTGCTCTAATTAAAATAGGAAGAAATTATAAATATGTATTTGTACTGAATCAAGTGCATGAAGTAATTGAAAATGCGTATCACTGTAAGAATAGTTTTTAAACACAATCTTAATTTAGTTTTGAAAACAAAAACTTCTCAAAAATATCCGAATACTGTAGAAAATTTAGTTTTTGTAGGGTGGGTGCCACAGTTAACAATAAGTTGTTGTTTGAATGAGTAAGGTACAAGAAATAATTTCCTAGGACCTATTATGCATTATTAACACTTAGAGAAATGGAATTTATAATGAAAACTTTATTAGAACTAGTAGGCCAGATCATGGATATACCATTATGCCTGATATGTATGGGACACTGGAACAACAGTGACTAAGACAAAAAACAACCAGGCTTGGGAATATATGAACATAATGGCACAGTCACTTGTCTCCACATACTTCTGTCTTAGCTTTTCTTAAGTCTTTTAAGGACAAATTTTAGAGTGATTTCCATGTGTTTTTCAATGTTAGTGAAAAGAACTAGTTTATCTAGATACCTGGAAATACCTAGATATTTATAATAAATATGTATAAAGATAAATATAATTGAACTCTTCACTGTATCTTAAGCTATATTGAATTTTATCTTGAAGATAATAGCTCTAAAACTGTAGTTTCAATGTTTTTAAAAATTAAAGAGCCGGGCTGTGGTGGCGCACACCTTTAATCCCAGCACTTGGGAGGCAGAGGCAGGCGGATTTCTGAGTTGGAAGCCAGCCTGGTCTACGAAGTGAGTTCCAGGACAGCCAGGGCTATACGAAGAAACCCTGTCTCGAAAAACAAAAACAAAAACAACAACAACAACAACAACAACAACAACTAAAGAGAATTCCTTATGTGTACACGTGAAGGTGAAAAGTATGGCTGTGAGATCTAGTTGTAACTGTCCATTTGAAATGATCTAGAGAAATGGGAGGAATTCTCAATGAGGAGTTGTCTATATTATTTGAGCCTGTAAGAGTACCTATGGGTGTTTTCAAACTTAGGTACCAATATGAGGGGCACTATTCTTCAGGTAAATAATTCTGGATTATAAAAGAGGGGAAAAAGTAAGCTTAGAATTATTATGCAAGCATTAACTCATTACTCTCTATTTCTGACTATAGATGCAATGTAACTAACTGCTTCAAGTTCTTAATGACTTGGCTTTCCCAAACTGGTAAGCTTTTACATTAAATTTTGAGCCAAATAAAACATTTCAGGCTTAAGGTTCATTTGTTAGAGCATTTTATTGTAGCAGTGAGAAAAAAGGTTAAAAACAAACATATCAAATAGAAGTTTAAATATAGATAAGCATGTTAATGAATTTAGTGAACATCTGGAACAACCATGTCACTAAATTATGCATTTTTTATATTTCTTTATTTAACTTGTAATGGGGGCTCTTGAATACTATAACACATAGAGGTCAGTATACAACTCATGGAAATTGATTCTTTTTTTTCTGATATGTGGGCTCTGAAGATCAAAATCATGTCACTAGGCTTGGTAGAAATTTTCATTCTTCCACTGACTCATGCCATCAACCTTAAGATATGTTCTGTTATTGTTGTATACTACTCATATTTGATTTCTGAAACTGCTCACGACATGCTTAAAAAATGCAGCCTTTCAGAAAACTTTGAAATGTTAATATAAATAGGTGTTCATGATGAAGACACTGAAGTAGGGTTGTCCTGTACAATACCAAAGATTCTAAGCATAAGTAGTGATGCATCAACTTAAATCTTTGCTTTCTGAAGCTCTTTCACTATAGGATTAAATCATCATTTATGGTGCATTTGCATTCCATTTATGTAAAGGAAAAGCCTTGGTAATGTTTTTGCAGAGTTATAACAGAGGGAAATGCATTTAAATTTGGCAAGTTATGGACATGAGATTTAATCAAAAATTTTAATCTGATGTTTTATTCCACTAATGTACTGGATTTCAGAATTACTTTGACACACAGAAGCACATGAACCATTCCTATAGTCAGTAAATAACAAAACCTACAAGATATTTAAAAAATTAAATAGTATATATTGAAGATCTAGAAAATTGCAGCTTTTGCCAAAGATTAAAAGGATTTTTGAGCCAATTAGGTAACACATGAGATTATTTAAAAATGGTTCTCCCTTGAACTCTGAATCATTTTGAGGAAGAAAAATATTTTTCTATTACACTGAGGATGAAATATAAAAGATAAGAGGGTAGTCTGAAAAAGGAATGGGATGAAGTGTATGTTGGGATGTTTTTCCTCTAGAGAACTTAATAATGTTTTAAATTAATTTGATTTTTCTACTTTCATTTTGGAAGATTCCATCATGAAACTTCTCCAAGTAATGAAGAAGATTAAAATAAATCATGCATGGTACAATCCAAGAAAAATAATTGATTGAAAATGTGAACATTATACAAAACACTCAAGATATTCTAATGTGAATCAATGTTACATAATTAATGTGTCTGTACACAGAAATTTGTCTCTTCAGTTAGTCAAATTGGCATGCAACAATTAATAAAATTAGCTATAATATGGTTATTTGGGTGTAGATATTTTACCAAAGTAGTAAAGCAATAAGTGATGAGTAAATAACAAGTAGATTTGTAACAGAGCATGTAAACTTTTCATATGTCGGGTTTAAAATAATCCATGAAAGTATTCTAAACTAATACAAAGAACTTTACTATTCAATAATACCATTCATTTGCTATCTGCATTATATGTATATATCTGTACTATATAAATGTCTCTCTCTCTCACACACACACTCATATATATATATATATATATATATGAGTGTGTGTGTGTATGTATATATATATATATATATATATATATATATATATATATATATTTCATTTTAATCAATTGTAAAATAAATGCCATATTTATTTTTGACACTCAGTTCCTAAGTATATCAGCACATGTATTTAATCATAAAAATGCATACTTACATACTTTAAATCAGAAAAGTGAACATGGGAAATATAGCTGTTCACATGAAGGAACCAGAATCTAAAAGAGTGATACCATTTTAAGTACCATATGATAAATAAATATTAAATTATATTATATTTAATTATATTATCAAATTATAGTTTTTATTCCAAGTTCCAGTAAAGCATGTTAAGTATATCCTCCTACTTGACAAATATCTAGGAAATATTTTTGAGAGAACAAAGCTTCAGGTTCATTTTGAAAACTTTCTGCCTAAGTTGCAGGATTTTTGTACACATTTTGACTTCTCTTCATCCAACTTTGTCCCATTTTTCCAGAAAATTATTAACACTTAAAATTTAACTTACACCTTTCAGAGTACTGAGAACTTAAATGAGTTACAATCATATGCATTAAAATCAAATTAATAATAAATAAGGAAAGCAAGTTTATTTAATAATACAAATTGCATGTGTTACTATACTACATAATTCTTAAACTGATACCAGGTCCCTCAATAATCTCATTTTTTAACTCAAAATATTTTCAAACAATTTTAACTATAAAAATCTTTTGTGTAAAAGAATCCCCCAAGCTAGTACTAATATGGATCATCTATGTCCAATGTAGACCATGAAACGGATCAATTTGCTACTACTTTGAATTAATTTTCTTCCTTGAAGATATATTAGGTCCAAGTCTGCCATTAATAACGCTGTAGGCTGCTGCGGTCTCTAATGCATAATGGCTTGTGGTTGTTCTGGGATATATGCCAATTCCTTAAGTAGCCTAGAGTGACAGTTATCAATGTGTGTGTGTATATATATATATATATATATATATATATATATACACACACACACACACACACAAATCATCTTACTTCCTATTTAACTTTCCTCATTCAGATATGCATGGGATAAATGAATAGTTGTCCTCCCCATTTATTTGAACAGTATTTGAACTTTGCTGACCTAATATCATTAAGACCAGTTGTTCTCACTGAAGGTAATATATTACAGGCTACAAATGAACTCAAGTAAATGATATATTGCGTCAGCATCTTTGGGTTAAATAATCAGCCTCAACCCAATGTCTTCTGAGATCAGCATTATTGTGCTAATTTAATTAACTCATTTCGGCTACAATTGCTTCATATTGTAGTCAGAATAACCAAGATTATGGATTTGAAGTTTCAGGCATAAAGAAGAATATGAAAATCTTATTTAAAAAAAAAACTGCATTAGAGATGCACAATTTTGTAAAAGCGTGTCTGTCCTATTTCAATATATAGGTTAGTTTTCTTTTGTATCAAATGAATAACACTTCAACCAGTTTTATACTTATACATGTGCTTATCTGCTGTCTCAATGAGTGCAAGACTCATGTGAGTGTTCCCATGTGTTCACTTCAAAAGGTACTTCAAAAACAACCTTTGTGTCATGAAATATTTCAAGTGAGGATATTCAAAGGAAAAAATGATAATCAAACTATGTAGAGGATTTTATGTCCAATTCATGGAACTGGAACAAACCAAAATAAAAGGCTTGTTTCCATTTTTGCTTCAGAGAAATGTCAATGTATAAGACATAGATGTTTCAAACTGCTGTGTGGGTCTTATCTGCTCCTCATCTCACAAATGAGGCAGACCATAATTTTCTTTCTGGTCATGAAAGTTTTACCTAGGGTCATAAGCACACTAGACAAGTGCTCTACTAGTGAACTACATTTATATACTTAACCTATTATATCGTGTGTCTCATTTTCAAGGAAGTAAGTTATTTTGAGAAGTTTTTAATATACATTACAATAAATAAGAGATCTTCCAAACTCTTAGGCTGTCACTCAAAATAATTGAAGGTGTCTCAGAACATTTTTTTTTCCTCAGTTTGCTTTTCTGTAGAATTTTGGCAAATTTATGAACCAATACCCCAAATTATTTTTTTTAATTCTTAATAAATTCATGGTCTTGAATGACCTTTAATATTGTTTTCAAATACACGGAGATATCCACATTTGTATATTCAATTTGGACATCCACTATCCTCCTGAACTAATTACCTTACAAATTCTTTTTTTAATTAGATATTTTCTTTATTTACATTTCAAATGCTATCCCAAAAGTTCCCTATACACTCCCCCCACCCTGCTCCCCTACCCACCCACTCATACACCTTAGAAGTCAAAGAAGAAATTCAAAATTAGTATGCCCTAACCAAATTTTTATCTTTTCAACAAAGCCCATTGTTTTTCATATGCATTGATAGTTTCTAGATGATATTTTTTTTATTTTGGTTGTTTACCATTCATACTAGAATTCATTTGTGCCTCATATCTATTACAGACCAGAAGAAAACTGATAAAGTTCTTTAGTTTATAGTTGCTGACCAGTATTTATATGTTTGAAATTGAAAATAATGAGAGTATGGCTTTATTGTATACATATAGATTTTCTCTTGCTATGATTTACAAAATAATAGTAATTACTATGCATATGGCACTTATACAGTATTAGCTATTGAAAGAAATCAAAGTAACAAAGTATATTATATGATATATTTAAGCTAAATGCAAATAAAATTACATCATTTTATTTAAAGAGCTCGAAAATCTCCAGAGTATGATATCTTTACAAGATTCATGAAGCAATTTTTTCACAATATAAGTGATAGCTTCTCTGCTCCAAATAAATTGACATCCCATTAATATACCTCCATCATAATCCAGACTTCATTAGTTTCTATAGAGGACTCACTAGATTTTTGCACACAGTTTTCACAAATCTATACATAATTAATGGTTTCAACATTTGTAAGTGGGAAAAATAGTATGTGTTCTTACATACTGGCTACTATCTTTTTTATTATTATTAGATATTTTCTTCATTTACATTTCAAATGCTATCCTGAATGTCCCCTATACCCTCCTCCCACCCTGCTCCCCAACCCACCCACTCATGCTTCCTGGCCCTGGCACTCCACTGTACTGGGGCAAATAATCTTCGCAAGACCAAGGGCCTCTCCTCCCAATGATGGCCGACTAGGCCATCTTCTGCTACATATGTAGCTAGAGACATGAGCTCTGGGTAAGAAAGTGGGAAAAAGCCTCAAATATTTATGCACAGATGAAAAATTCCTGAACAGAACAACAATAGCTTGTGCCTTAAGATTGAGAACAGACAAATGGGACCTCATAAAATTGCAAAGTTTCTGTAAGGCAAAAGACACTGTCAATAAGACAAAAATATCACCAAAAGATTGGGAAAGGATCTTTAACAATCCTAAATCAGAAAGGGGACTAATATCCAATATATACATAGAACTCAAGAAGCTGGACTCCAGAAAAAACAAATAACCCCATTAAATAAATGGGGTACAGAGCTAAACAAAGACGTCTCAACTGGGGAACACTGAATGGCTGAGAAGCACCCAAAAACCTGTTCAACATCCTTAATTATCAGGGAAATGCAAATCAAAACAACCCTGAGATTCCAGCTCACACGCCCAGAGCTCATGTCTCTAGCAGCATATGTATTAGAAGTTGGCCTTGTTGGCCATTACTGGGGAAAAAAGGCCCTATGTCTAGCAATGTTTATAAGCCCCAGTACAGGGGAATGCCAGGGCCAAGTAGTGGGAGTGGGTGGGTAGGGGAGCAGGGCGGGTGGAGGGTATAGGGGACTTTTGGGATAGCACTTGTAATGTAAATGAAGAAATTATCTAATAAATTTTTAAAAATTCAGGTGACAGCAGATGCTGGTGTGGATGTGGTAAAAGAGGAACACTTATTGCTGGTGGGAGTGAGAGCTCCTACAACCACTGGTTCCTTTCTTAATGTAAGGTTTTCAAATGTAATCCATGTTCCCATAACATTTGTTCCATTGCCAAATAATATATTGTTACATGTGTCTTCTGTGTTTCATAAATAAATACAGCAATAGATGAACCTTGGAATATGTACAATCATATGCTTCTGTGAATAGTTTCATACAAGGTTTTTATGTGGATATTGTTTATAATTTACCTTCAGTTTATGACTATAACTAGGGATGATGGATAATATGGTAGGACTCTAGTTAGCCTTTAGAGGAACTATTAGCATGCTTTCAAAATAACGTGCATTTCTTTTTTTCCCCAATTTTTTATTAGATATTTTCATCATTTACATTTCAAATGCTACCCTGAAAGTCCCCTATACCCTCCCCCACCTCCGCCCTGCTCCCCTACACACCTACTCCCACTTCTTGGCCCTGGCTTTCCCCTATACTGGGGCATATAAAGTTTGCAAGACCAAGGGGCCCCTCTTCCCAATGATGGCCAACTAGGCCATCTTCTGCTACATACACAGCTAGAGACACAAGCTCTGGTTAGTTCATATTGTTGTTCTACCTATAGGGTTGAAGACCCCTTCAGCTCCTTGGGTACTTTCTCTAGCTCCTCCATTGGGTACCCTGTGTTCCATCCAATAGCTGACTGTGAACATCCACTTCAGTGTTTGGCAGGCACTGGTATAGCCTCACACGAGACAGCTATATTAGAGCTCTTTCAGCAATATCTTTCTGGCATATGTAATAGTGTTTGCTTTTGGTGGCTGATTATGGGATGGATCCCTGGCTGCAGCAGTCAATGGATGGTCCATCCCTTTGTTTCAACTCCACAATTGATCTCTGTAACTCCTTCAATGTGTGCTTTGTTCCTAATTCCAAGAATGGGCAAAGTTTCCACACTTTGATCTTCATTCTTCTTGAATTTCATGTGTTTAGCCAATTGTATCTTGGGTAATCTAGGTTTCTAGGCTAATATCCACTTATCAGTGAGTACATGTTATGTGAGTTCTTTTGTGATTGGGTTACCTCACTCAGGATGATACCCTCAAGGCTAGGCTCACAACCAAAAATATAAGCATAAACTTTCTTGCTGATAAAAATTACTGTGGAGGTTTGGTTTGTTTGTTTTTTTTTTTCAGCTGTTTTTATTTTTATTAGATATTTTCTTATTTTACATTTCAAATGCTATCCCGAAGAAAGTTCCCTCCCCCTCCCCCTGCCCTGTTCCCCCATTCACCCACTCACACTTCTAGGCCCTGACGTTCCCCTGTATTGGGGTATATAAAGATTGCAATACCAAGGGGCCTCTCCTCCCAATGATGGCCGACTAGGCCATCTTCTGCTACATGTGGCACTAGAGACAGGAGTTCTGGGGGTTCTGGTTAGTTCAGGATACCTATCAGAAGCTGACGACAACAGGATCATTGATGTTAGGCACCTTCTCTATACCTAATACAACAGAAATATCCAGGGACTAAAGCCATCCAGATGGTGAAAGGCCTGCAAAACAATACAATCAACAATAGATAAGACAATATGATACTTAAAGAGCACATCTTCTTCAATATAAAAATCCCTGAATATCCAAATATAGCCAAATGACAAAAAAATTATCTTAAATGGAATTTTACAAAAATGATACAAAACTTTAAAGAAGAAATGAGTAAATCCCTTAAAGAATTACCAGGAAAATAAAATAAAATAGGTAAAGTAAATTAATAGAACTGTACAACACCTGAAAATGGAAGCAATAATGAAAACACAAAGAGAAGGAAACCTGAATATGTAAAATCTAGGGAAGAGAACAGGAGCAATAGATAAAAAATACAGGAGATGGAAAAGAGAAAACTTTCCCAATCTAAAGAAAGAGATGACTGTAAACAAGCAAAAGTATTATAGAACACCAACTAGACTGAACCAGAAAAGAAAATCCTCCTGCCACATAATAATCAAAACACAAAATCTATCCAACAAAGAAAAAAATATTAAAAGTGGCAAGAGAAAAAGGCCAGGTAACATACAAAAGCAAATCTATCTGAATTAAACAAAACTTCTCAACAGAAACTGTCAAAGCTATCAGGATCTAGACCAGTATCTTGCAACCTATAAAAACATACAGATGCCACCCTAGACTACTATACCCAATAGAACTCTCAATCACCATTTGGGGAAAACAATTTTTTTTAAGGCAAATCATAATTTAAGCAATGTCTATGCACAAATAAAGTCCTACAGAAATAGAAGGGAAACTCCAAATCAAGTAAGATAACTATATCAAAGAAAACAGATAAAATAGGTAATTCTGTACCAGCAAAACAAGAGTAGAACACACACACACACACACACACACACACACACACACAGCCCCACAAACATCAGGAGACAACAGTTGCTGGTCATTAATAACTCACACATCAAAGGATTGAATTCCCCCAATAAAAAGAGAGAGGATGGATATCAATTATTGTCAATAAAAAGACACAGAATGGATGTGAAAAAGGATCTATCATTCTGTTGCATACAAGAAACACACTTCAGTAATAAAGATAGACATAACCTCAGAGTGAAGGCCTGGAAAATGTTTTCCAAGCAAATGGATCCAAAAAGTGAGCTGGATTAGCCACTCTAATAACTAATAAAATAGACATTCAACCAAAATTAATCAAAAGAGACAGAGAAGGACACTTCATACTCATAAGGGACAAATCTAGTAAAGAGTAATCTTTATCCTGAACACTTAGTCTCCACACACAAGGCAAGTCACATTTGTAAATGAAAACAGAAACATCACTAAAGATTGCAGTCTACATTGAGGCTCAAACATTAATAGATGGTAATTTACTATGTTCATAGCAGCCTTATTCATAATAGCCAGAAGCTGGAAAGAACCCAGATGTCCCTCAACAGAAGAATGGATACAGAAAATTTGGTACATTTACACATTGGAGTACTACTCAGCTATTAAAAACAATGAATTTATTAAATTCCTAGGCAAATGGATGGATCTGGAGGCCATCATCCTGAGTGAGGTAACCCAATCAGAAAAGAACTCACATAACATGTACTCACTGATAAGTGGATATTAGCCCAGAAACCTAGACTACCCAAGATACAATTTGCTAAACACATGAAACTCAAGAAGAATGAAGATCAAAGTGTGGACATTTTGCCCCTTCCTAGAATTAAGAACAAAGCACACATTGAAGGAGTTACAGAGATCAAGTGTGGAGCTAAAACAAAAGGATGGACCAACCAGTGACTGCTACAGCAGGGGATCCATCCCATAATCAGCCACCAAACACAGACACTATTGCATATTCCAGGAAGATATTGCTGAAAGGGCCCTGATGTAGCTGTCTCATGTGAGGCTATACCAATGCCTGGCAAACACAGAAGTGGATGGAACACAGTTCCCAAGGGAGGAGCTAGAGAAAGTACCCAAGGAGCTGAAGGGGTCTCCAACCCTATAGGTAGAAGAACAATATGAACTAACTAGTACCCCCAGAGCTCATGTCTCTAGCTGCATATATAGCAGAAGATGGCCTAGTAGTCCATCATTGGGAAGAGAGGCCCCTTGGTCATGCAAACTTTATATGCCCCAGTACAGGGGAACGCCAGGGACAAGATATGGGAGTGGGTGGGTAGGGGAGCTGGGTGGGGAATGGGGAGGGTTTAGGAGACCTTGGGGATAACATTTGAAATGTAAATGAAGAAAATATCTAATAAAAATTGAAAAGTAAATAAATAAATAAAAATAGTGGGAGATTTAACACCCCACTCACACCAACTGACATGGTCATCCCAATAAAATCTAAACAGAGAAATACTGAAATTAACTGACATTACATATAAAATGCTTCTTACAGATATCTACTGACTGTTTCACCAAACCTAAAAAGAATATAATTTTTTTTCTCAGCAAATTCATGGATCCTTCTCAAAAAAACTGACCATATAGTCAGGTTCAAAGAAATCCTCAACAGGTATAAGAAAATTGAAATAACACCATTTATCATATCATTCCACCATGAATTAAAGCTGGACTTCAATAACAAAAGAAACACCAGAAAGCCTATATACTAATGGAAAGTGAACAAATCATTACTCAGTGATGTTGAGGACAAGGAAGAAATAAAGGATTGAATGCTTTCTAGAAGTCAATGAAAATGAAAGCACAGCATACCCAAACCTGTGCGACCCAAACCTGTGCGACCCAAACCTGTGGGACCCAAACCTGTGGGACCCAATGAAAGCAGTGCGAAAAAGAAACGTTTATAGCACTGAGTGCTTCCATAAAGAAATAAGAAAGTACTCATACCAGCAATTGAAAAATACACCTTAAAACTAGGGAAAAACAACAGCAATCAAACACATGGAAGAATAGTATAAGCCATGGAATAATTCAAATCAGGGATGAAATCAATCAATTAGATTCAAAGAGAATAATACAAACAATCAACTAAATCAAAAGCTGATTCTTCAGGACAAACAATAAGATAGACAAATATTTAGCCATTTTAACCAATAGACAGAGAGACAATATCTAAATAAAAAAATCAGAAATGAAAAGGGACACATAACAACAGACAACCAGGAAATTCAAATAATCATTAGATCTTATTTCAAAAGCCTGTATTCAAAAATGTTGGAAAATCTAAATAAGATGGATGATTTTCTAGACAGACATCACATACCAATGTTAAATCAAAATCAGTTGAACTATTAAAGCAGCTCTGTAACCCCTAAGGAAATACAAGTAGTCACTGGTAGTCTCTCAACTAAAAAAGCCCAGGACCAGAAGTTTTTAGTGCAATATTCTACCAGACCTTTAAAGGAGAGCTAATATCTATATTCCTCAAAGTAGTCCACAAAATAGAAGCTGAGGAAACATAGCCAAACTCATTCTATGAGATCCCAGTAATCCTGAAACCTAAACCACACAAAGACACAAGAATAAGAATTTCAGAACAATTTCTCTTATGAACATTGATGTAAAAAATATTCAGTAAAATACTCACAAAATGAATCCAGGAAAACATCAAAAACATCATTCAGTATGATCAAGTAGGCTTCATCACAGGAATGCAGAAGTGGTTCAATATACAAAAATCCATTAAGGTAATCCACTGTATAAACAAACTGAAAGAAAAAAATCACATGGTCATCTCATTTGATGCTGAAAAATCCTTTGATAAAATCCAATACCACTTCAGGTTAAAAGGCTTTGAGAGATCAAGGATATAAGTGCATACCTAAATAATAATCAGATCAATATACAGCAAAGTGCATACCTAAATAATAATCAGATCAATATATAGCAAACCAAGAGCCAACATCAAAATAAATGGAAAGAAAGTTAAAGTAATCCCATTACAATCAAGGACAAGACAGGGCTGCCGCCTCTTTTCCTATCTATTCAACATAGTACTGGAAGGTCTAGCTAGAAGATGGAAAGGTTCCCATGCTCATGGATAGTAAAATTAGCAAAGCAAAAATGTCCATCATACCAAAAGCAATCTACAGATTCAAAGAAATCCTCATCAAAATTCCAACACAATAGTTGACAAACAATGACAAAAGGATTGTCAACTTTATATGGAAAACTAAAACCTCAGGATATGCAAACATATATATATATATATATATATATATATATATATATATATATATATGAACAATAAGAGAACCAGCCCTGACCTCAAGCTCTAATCCAGAGCAGAATTAATAAAAACAAAACAAAACAAAACAAAACAAAACAAAACAAAACAAAACAAAACCAAAAAAACCTGTGTGGTATTGGTATAGGAACAAAAGGTATATAAATGGAGTTGAATCAAAGACCCAGAAATAAACCTACAGAAATTAGCATACTTTATTTTTAACAAAGGCAAAACCATACAATGGAAAAAAAAGAAAGCATCTTAAACAAATGGTGCTGGTTTAACTGGATGTCAATATGTAAAAGATCCAAATAGATCCATATATATATATATATATATATATATATATATATATATATATATATATATATATATATATATATATATATATCCATGCATCCATGCATAAACCTTAAGTCCAAGTGCATCAAATTCTTCAACATAAAACTGGACACAATAAATCAGGGAAATGCAAATCAAAACAACCCTGAGATTCCATCTCACACCAGTAAGAATGGCTAAGATCAAAAATTCAGGTGACAACAGATGCTGGCATGGATGTGGAGAAAGGGGAACACTCTTCCATTGTTGGTGGGACTGCAAGCTTGTTCAACCACTCTGGAAATCAGTCTGGCAGTTCCTCAGAAAATTGGACATAGTACTACTGGAAGATCCTGCAATACCTCTACTGGGCATATATCCAGAAGATATTCCATCTGGTAATAAGGACACATGTTCCACTATGTTCATAGCAGCCTTATTCATAATAGCCACAAGCTGGAAAGAACCTAGATGTCCCTCAACAGAGGAATGGATACAAAAAAATTAGTACATTTACACAGTGGAGTACTACTCAGCTATTAAAAACAATAAATATATGAAATTCCTAGGCAAATGGATGGATCTGGAGGGCATCATCCTGAGTGAGGTAACCCAATCACAAAGAACTCGCATAACATGTACTCACTGATATGCAGATATTAGCCCAGAAACCTAGACTACCCAAGATAAAATTTGCTAAACACATGAAACTCGAGAAGAATGAAGATCAAAATGTGGAAACTTCACCCCTTCCTAGAATTAAGAAAAAAGCACACATTGAAAGAGGTACAGAGATCATGTGTGAAGCTGAATCAAAAGGATGGACCCAATGACTGTGGCTGCCAGGGATCCATCCCACAATCAGCCACCAAACATAGACACTATAGCATATGCCAGCAAGATAGTTCTGAAAGGGCCCTGATATAGCTGTCTCATGGGAGACTATACCAGTGCCTGGCAAACACAGAAGTGGATGCTCACAGTCAGCTATTACATTGAACACAGGACTCCCAAGGAAGGAGCTAGAGAAAGTACCCAAGGAGCTGAAGGGGTCTTCAACCCTATAGGTGGAAGAATAACATGAACTAACTAGTACCCCCAGAGCTCATGTCTATAGCTGCATATATAGAAGAAGATGGCATAGTTAGCCATCACTGGGAAGAGAGGCCACTTGGTCATGCAGACTTTATATATCCCAGTACAGGGGAACACCAGGGCCAAGATGTGGGAGTGGGTGTGTAGGGAAGCAGGGTGGGGATGGGAGAGGGTATAGGGAAATTTCTGGATAACATTTGAAATGTAAATGAAGAAAATATCTAATAAAAATTGAAAAAAAAAGAAGAAAAATTGGGGGAAAATCTTTAAACTCATTAGTACAGGAGAGAATTTTCTGAACAGAACACTAATGGCTAAGGCTCTGAGATCAACAATTGATAAAGGGGACTTCATGAAGCTATAAATCTTCTGTTAGGCAAAGGACACTGTCAATAAGACAAAAAAGACAACCTACAGTTTGCAAAGTATCTTTACCAGCTTGATATCTGACAAATGGCTAATATCCAAAATTTACAAAGAAATCTAGAAGTTAGACACAAGCAATATAAATAACCGAATTAAAATGGGGTACATATCTGAACAGAGAATGGGGTACATATCTGAACAGAGAATGGGCTACTTATCTGAACAGAGAATTCTCAATGGAGGACACTGAATGGTTCAGAAATATTTGAGGAAATGTTCAAAATCTTTAGGAAAATGCAAATCAAAAGAACTCAGAAATTCTATCTTACACCCTGCAGAATGGCTACAATAAAAATCTCAAGCAAAGCACATTTAAAAAAAAAAAAGAATAGAACTTGAGAATGTCATATTGAGTGAGGTAACCAAGATTCAAAAACACATGAATGGGATGAACTGACATATAAGTGGATAATAGCCACAAAATACAGGATACCATGCTATACTTCACAGCCCTAAAGAATCAGAAAATAAGGAAAGCCCAAGTGAGGATGATTGAATCTCATTCAAAAGGGAGAATTAAATAGTCTTAATAGAAAGATGGTGGGTAGGAGGGAACTGTGTGGGAGAGGGGATTAGTAGAGTAATGTGGGCAAATCAGAATCAGGTGTAGGGAGACACAGGGAAGAAGTGGCCAAATGGCCAGGAGGATGGATGGGAATATGCAGGTGGTCTGGAGGAAGCATCTGGAAAACATGCCTTAGACCTGGTATAATGGAGTTTCCCAAGAATTAATGGGCATGACCTTAGCTGAGGGTGATAATGGAGGTTCCCAAGAATCAATGGGAGTGACCTTAGCTGAGGGTCACAGCAGTGGGGATATGTAACCTGAAGAGGCCACCTTCTGCTGCCAGCCAGGAATCTCAGTAGAACAATAAGAACACCAACTCACCCAATATATTTTGACCCAAAATTTTCTTGCCACAAGAAATTTAGGAGGTGAGGAAATGGCCAAGCAATAACCAGTCTAACTAGAGACTCTTCCCATGGGCAAGCACCCCTCCTCAATACTACTAATGATATTCTGTTATGTTTTCAGACAGAAGCATGTTGTTTTTGATAGGCTCTACCCAGAAGCTACCTCAGACAGATACAGAGACCCAAAGACAAATATTGGATGGAGTTGGGGACGCCTATGCCAGAACAGGGAAAAGGACTCAAGGCCCTGAAAGGGTTAGAAATTCAACAGCAAGACCAACAGTGTCAAATAACCTTGACCCTCAGGCTCTCTCAGAGACTGAACCAAAGCACATACATAGGCTGACCTACCCCTGTCCAGGATGGATGGACAGACAGAAACACACACACACACACACACACACACACACACACACACACACACCCTCATGTGTAGCATATGTGTAGCTTGGACTTCATGTGGGTCCAAACAACTGGAGCAGCATGTCTCCCGAAAGCTGTTACCTCTATGCAGGATATATTCTTCTAGTTGGATTGGGCTGCCTTGTCTGGCCTTAGTGGGAGAGGATTGGCCTGACCTGAAGAGATTTGATATGCCAGGGTAGTGGGATACCCAGAGTGGGGCTCCAATCTCTCAGAGGAAAAGGAGAAAGCAACGGGACGAGGAACTGTGGGAAGGAATACCAGGAAGGGGACAGCGATTAGTGTATAAAGTGAATAAATACAATTGAATTTAAACAAACAAACAAACAAACAAATACATAAATGAAGGAAAACATACAACTCATATCTTTGTGTCTGAGTATCTCCATATTGATTGCTTCCAGTTCCATGCACATAATTGTGAATATTATATTTCAATAGTGTTTCACACCTCTGAAACTATTATGTAAATATGTAACATTTTTATTTTACATTGCTCAATTGATGAAAAATTAGGCTGTTTCTTGTTCCTGGAAATCAATAAGGATGAGCAAGAATCTATGAGTGTATGTCAAAGTGTAGTATAGTTGGATTATGTAGAATTATTTGAAGCTTCTTAAGGGTATTTCCACACTGATTTCTATAGAAGCAATTCTATTCAGTTACCCATAGTTATATTAAAGACACATGTATATTTTTCAAAGACCATCTTTCTATTTTAAACTGGGTCACTTGTAGCTCAGATTGGCCATTCAATCACTATGAATCGTAAGATGATCAATAATTTCTTATCATCCTGCCTCCTTCCCCTTTTAAGTTTGAAAATTGCTATTATACCTCATTGTTTAAGGGATAGAAAATTATCTTTAACTTATATATTTCTTCTTGTTTTGACATTCTAAGGCCATTGTTGATTTATAATCTAAGGTAGTTTTAAAGGTACCTGTCATACATGTGGAAATTGTAAAGGAAGTAAAACAAAAGTAACTTCATTTTAGTTCTTAAAAAACAATAAAATTCAATGAGCTATAACATGTCATGTTGAAGAGAGTAAGCTCAGTTGAAATAAATATTTACACGATGATTTAGGAAGATTGATTTCTTTTACACTAAAGCAGGCCAAATATGCCAGGTATTAATGATAGTTGAATTTAGTCAAACTGAATATTAATGTAATATAAACGTATACATGAAATGTATTTTAAGCCAAATTATAAACCAGTTAATCTGCCTTTAAAATACTGTAAATATTGTAAGTCATATAAATAAACTATATATTCCAGTTGAAAATGTACTAATTCTGAGTAATTGGTAAAATGTAAGTCCTTGTTAAATGTGTTTAATAGTACAGTATATTCCAAATCAAACCAATGTTTACCAAGAACTTAGGCATGCTCATAAAATTTTGACCTAGCAACTCAATTAATATGAACCAACAATTAATATGATAAAATTAATGCATACCAAAAATACAAGCCTTTTTGATAAGTCCTGAGTATATAATAACTTCTGGATTCATTAAGTTTATAATATAATGAGAAAAGGGTAGGAAAAAAAAACACAAAATAAATCACCACACAAATGAATTTAACTGTATCGAATTGATTTGTCATGACACTTACAGGATCACTATAATAACTTATAAATAAATATGTGCCAACTACTTAATGAGGAAGGAAAGCTTATCAGGAAAAGTTACAATGCAGTAAACACTAGAAAGAAATAATAGGTTATTATGGGAGTGGAATACAAGAGTGTAGAAAAATTTGGATATCAGCACCAGCCCTGAGGATAATCAGGAGAGATAAAGGAACACATAGGTAACATTGCTTCATATGGCTGATAAGTATATCTCTGCTTAAATAAATACTATAGCTAATATAAATAAAAGTCATTTTTAATCACATGAAACTATAGTGTCTGTGGATTAAACTTCTCAATAATTTGAAGATCTGGAAATAAAAGTCTGTTGGTTTTCTTAAAATTCATGGAATGTCCTTTAGAAGTAAGCTGGAAAGATTGCTTTGTTATAGTGATAACTCTTCTTGCTACCAGCAAATGCACTGATTAATGACTTCCACTTTCACCTTTTCTGCTACTCCCATAAAACAACTGATTCATCTTTCTTTTGGTTTACAAACAATATCCTTTACATTGAATTACAAATTTTTATGAGATTGAAGTTGCTAATAATATTTTATTTGCATGTCCCACCATATGCCTAATATAAAAGAGAAAAGTATGGCCTAGTTGTTTGGATGTTACCGTAGCATCCCTTCTGAATAACAGAAAGACTAATATGCCAACATCTTAATCTTCTCAATATCATGCTTCAAGGACATGAAGCACTACTGAAAAAAAAAAAAAAAAAAGGTTAGCAGTGATGACAGGAGATGGATAAAATGACAAATATCTAAAACAGAGAGATCCTCAAGGTAATATAGCTCACTGTTTTGTTAAATGACCTCTTATTTCTTGTTTCCTATACTTCACGTAGGATATGTTGCTGTATAAGATGTTCACATTTTCTGTTATAACTGACATTCATACAAGGACATGAAATGGAAATATAAAATCTGTTTCATATATTGATACCAAATATATTGCTTCTTAACTTATTATTATTTTTTTTTGAGACAGGGCTTCTCTGTATAGCCCTAGCTGACCTGGATCTCATTTTGTAGACCAGGATGGCCTGGAACTCAGAAATCCGCCTGCCTCTGCCTCCCAAGTGCTGCAATTGAAGGCATGTGCTACCACTGTCGGCACTTCTTGACTCTTTTAAAGTGTTTTAATTTTTTCCTTGTGTGTGACTGAGATAGAAAAAGGTAGACTGAGGACCTAGATGTTATTTTGAAAATACATAGAATTAGAAATTATAAAATCAGAGATTTCTGTCTTTGATACTTCTTATATAGAAAATGAACACATAATGGTAATAGAATACAGAGGAAAAAGAATGAAGTTAGATTAGCATATATATATATATATATATATATATATATATATATATATATATGATATATATATGAATATCTTGTACTTTTATAATGGCATTAGTTTGTAACCCCATAGGAAGAACAACAATATCAACCAACCAGACCCCCCAGAGCTCCCAGGGACTAAACCACCAACCAAAGAGTACACATGGAGGCACCCATAGCTCTAGATGCATATGTAGCAGAGGATGGACTTGTTAGAAGTCAATGGAAGGAGAGGCCCTTGTTTCTGTGAAGTCTCTATACCCCAGAGTAAGGGAATGCCAAGGTGAGAATGCATGAGTGGGTGGGTGGGTAGGAGAAAAACCTCATAGAAGCAGGGGGAGGGGGATGGAATAGGGGATTAGCAGGAGTGAAACTAGAAAAGGGGATAACATTTGAAATGTAAATAAATAAAATAGCCAATTAATAAAAAGGAAAAAAATCTATTACTAAGTAAAAATGTATTAAGGTTAATAGAATACATGAAATAATAAAAATCTTGCTAATTAATATATCAAAGACATTTACAATTTTTTTTACCTCTTGGAGGAAATATAGTCTCTTAGGAAATTTGAATATACATAGACAAATTTTATGCTAATAATTATTACCATTCCTGTCCTGAGACATACAAAGTAAATTTGTTCAGTCTATACTGTATAGATTTGCAGTAATGGAAGCATAAGCTGTGATATGTTTAATAAGTCACCCAAATAAAGCATTATGAACACACTTTATAGTTATATCCACACTTAGCTCAAGTTACCTATAATAATCAGTTTTAAACTTTTATTTAACAAATTCATTTAATATATGGTATCTGTTAAGTGGTATTCTCTTCACTTTCTAAGTATAAACAAAATTAATCATTTTAAGAGCTCTGTGAAATTAAAATGCTATAATTCATGGTTGAAAAATGAGAACATTAATACTCAGGTTTAAATAAGTGTTGCAGGGTCATAGATATGATAAGTGGTATCATCAAGATTCGAATGTAGTCAGTCTCATCCCAGTGTGCTGACATGTGAGCTCCAACTAAAATCTCTCATACTGTATTCAGTTATCATCCTCTGGTCAAATTCAAACCAGAAAGAAAGAAAAAAGACGAATCATGGCATCTCTACACCAATGTTCTCTGCCTGAGCATTGCTATCTAATATGATTAGCAACTCCTTGTAACTCCATGTGAATGTTTCCCTTGATATAAGATAAATTCCTAACAGCCAGCATTAGTTTTAGTTTGGAATGATTGGATACATTTGGAACAAATGTCATAATTTAAATTCTTATTATTGGTATTTTATTTTTAGATTAAATTAACTTACCCTATGGGAAGACAGCTTAAGATTGCAGACTATGCACAACTGGATACCTGTTCCTTGAGCATTCTGTTTCTCCTCTTTCCTTCTCTCTTTTGAGGGCTGCTTCCTGTATACTCTTTGGATCTCCACTTCCAACATACCCACCACTGTGAACTCAGAGAGCTATTTAAGTTCCATGCTTGAAACCACCATTTTCACAAATGTACAGACTCAAAAAGTTGGTTCTCATCTCTTGCCTCTGTCTCTGTCTCTCTGTCTCTGTCTCTTTGTCACTCTATCACTCTTTCTCTTTCTGTCTCTCTCTCTGTCTCTGTCTCTCTCTGTCTCTGTTTCTATCTCTCCCTCTCTCTCTCTCTCTTTCTCTCTCTCTTTCTCTCTCTCCCTCTCTCTCTGTCTCTCTCTCTGTCTCTCTGTCTCTGTCTCTGTTTCTGTCTCTGTCTCTGTCTCTGTCTCTCTCTCCCTCTCTCTCTCTTTCTCTCTCTCTCTCTCTCTCTCTCTCTCTCTCTCTCTCTCTCTCTCTCTCCTCTCCATGGTGCTACTTGGTATGTTCTTCTCATGTCTCAATATAATCTACCTAATGGGATGGAAGAAATTACTATATGTGTGCTCATCTCTATCATCTTATAATCTAAGCACATCAGTATTCCATTATAAGTATGTTTCTAAATAATAGACTGATAGAGGAGTACAATTTTACGGAAAAATACTGGCTCGTGCTGGATATAATAAAAGAGACAGACTACTGGTGTGAAAAAAAATAAAGTACTTCTGTTAAATGATGAGTGTTTGAACATTCATTTCCTTTACAACCTCATTTTCAAAAGACTATATAGTTGCTTTGCAGGAAGAGAGATTTCCCTCACAATCAATGAATCAGAATATTTCAGAAATAACTGACTTCTACAAGACAGGCTACCCAGGTATTAAAAACAATGACTTCATGAAATTCTTAGACAAGTGGATGGAAGTAGAAAATATCATCCTGAGTGAGGTAACCAGTCACAAAAGAATACACATGGTATGCATGCACTGATAAGTGGATATTAGCCCAAAAGCTCGGATTACCCAAACCACATGAAACTCAAGAAGGAAGAACAAAGTGTAGATATTTAAGTCCTTCATAGAAGGGGGAACAAAATACTCAAGGGAGGAAATATGGAGACAAAATATGGAACAGAGAATGAAGAAAAGGTCATCCAGAGACTGCCCCACCTGGGAATCCAACCTGAATACAGTGAACAAACCCAGACACTATTGTGGATGCCAAGAAGTGCTTGCTGACAGCAGCCTGATAGAGCTGTCTCCTGAGAAACTCTGCCAGATCCTGATAAATACAGAGGCAGATGCTGGCAGCCAACCATTGGACTGAGCACGGGTTCCCATTGGAGGTTTAGAGAAAGTACTGAAGTAGCAGAAGGGATTTGAAACCCAAAGGAATAACAACAACATCAACCAACTAGAACACCTAGACCCCCCAGGGACTAAACTACTAACCAAAGAGTACACATGGAGGGAGGCACCCATGGCTCCAGCAACATATGTAGCAGCATATGGCCTTGGTGGACATCAATGGGAGAGATACCCTGGGAAGGCTAGATGCACCAGTATAAGGGAATGCCAGGGCAGGAAGGTAGGAGTGGGTAGGTGGGAGGGGGAACACCCTCATATATTCAGGGAGAGGGGGGATGGGATAGAAGTTTTCTTGAGGGGAAACAGGGGAAGGGGATAACATTTGAAATGTGAATAAATAAGGTATCCAATAAAAAAAATAAATAAAAGAGGGTAATTAGGCAGCCATGTTCTCACTGTAGGTTATTTAAATAAAACTTAAGGCTATTTGGTCACAAAAAATAAATGAATGAACGAATGGATAAATAAATAGATAAATAAATAAATAACAGGATTCCAATCTTCTTTACTTCTGTACTTCCCTCTTAAGTGTTTTTGTCCTTTAAAGAAACAAATAGTTCTCCACTTTCTTTTGATAATCATTCAAACTGTTAAGACTGATTGCAAAAACACAACCAATTTTTCTATGTAGCTTGAGTTGTACCAGCCAAGTCCTTTTCCTTACATCTCACTTTGAGTTATTCTGGTGAATTTCAGTAGGAATAAAGCATAGTCTCTATAAGTGTGTCACAACCATGCTCTGTCCTTGCCTTCCACTTTTCCTGTGGGCATTCTTGGATTTGTAGCACTTACACTTACATCTCTCCTTTCAAATGAACAGTATAAAATAAACATTCTTTTGCACTATTCTCTCTGAATTCTTATTTCAATAGATCTTTAACAATCTGGCCTTCCTGAATTTCTCACTCAGTACGATTGATATCTCTGGAATTAACTGACTGGGACTCCCTTTGTGTATTCTCTTGGGGTTAGGAACCAGAATGAACATTTGTTTTTCAGATTTACTTTCCTCTTTAGAGACAGTCAGAATTGATTTTTCCCACTTTTCCTTCCAGCAGTCATTTACCACCTTTCTTCAAATATAATCAGTCTTCTCTGCAAGCTAGAGAAAAGAGAGTGGGACTTTGCATGCCATTAACTCTACAGTTGCAAAGCCCTTCTCTTCACAGTGTGTTTCCTTACTGAAGTCAGCCATATTAAATGACAGCAACATGCTATAAGAAATAGCTCCCTTTATAAAATCAAAAGAAGTGTATTTATGGAATAAAAATGTGGCTATAAAAACACCTTTGGTCTAAATCTTCAGGTCTAGTGGTCATATGAAGAGAACAGTTTTTCATTATTTTGGCAAAGTTAGAGTATATTATAACTTTTGCTTTAACTTTTTCTATTATCAAGGAAGACAGTTAAAGTATTAGGTCCTAATATTTGTGACAAGGTATAATGAAAGAAAAAAATGTATAATACATTCAAAGATGTTTCCATCTCCAACATACAAATTCTATCAAGTCTCAGACTAATCACATTCAATTATTCTTCCATTTCTCAAAGATCAATGACATGGGTTTAATTTAATAGTTTTTAAATCATCTTGCAAATGCACTTGTATATATAAGAGCACATTGTAACATAAAAGTGTTTAATTATTTTGTGGGTTGTGTATTATTTCTTGAAAAATATCATTTATATTTCCCATTAGTATGTCACGTAATTATTGATTTTCTACTGTATGTTGAGCATGTGTGATTCTACAAACATGATTTTCCAAATCTTACTTTAGTTGTAATGGAAAATGACAAATACTAACGATAATGCATAAAGCATAGTGACTGTACAAAGTCAACTAGAACCATAGTAATTGATTCAAATGGTGGAGGTATGACAAAGAAGACATGAATTACAATTTTAATTATGATGTTCAGGCCATTTCTAAGTATTATACTTTTGAATAGAGGCAGAAAGCTCATGAAGGAATAATGAAGTAGCTATCTGCAAAAGGAGCATTGTCTGGAGAGGGTATTAATAAATAAGGTCCTAGGGCAACAGTACAGACCACTTACCAATGCTTATGAAAGACTCAGCTCTTGCCTCAAGGTTACAAAAGAGATGCCTATTCTTGAGCCAGATGTGAGTGACCATGGCCCAGGAACACAAATATAGTTTTGCTAAAATCCCTTGTCCCAAGAAGGTAGCAATTTCATAAACTCCTTATGAAAGATTCATTATTTTCAATTGTGTATGTGTGTGGAAAGGAGTGTCTCTGTTTGGGTATATGCACATGAGTTCTGATGCCCATAAATGCATGAGGCATAGGATCACATTGAAGTTGGAATTAGAGTTGCTTATGAGCTGCCCAATGTAGGAATTGAACTGGAGTCTTCTAGTCATTTTTAACCTATCATCCAGTTCAGATATACCTTCTTTCCAAGAATTCTCATTCACACAAAGGAATATTGTAGAAATGCTAATATTAGTAAATGAAATTATAGCAGCCACAGGAGCTATAGGGCTACTAAGTTCATAGTTTGAGGCAAATTTAAAAAATGTATGCAATATATAAAGATAGCTAAATGTCTGATTTAATGTTACAACCTTATCTAGAAAGAGGTACCCTGGTTGTCCATAATTTATACAATTTCTTTGATTTATGCATATAAGTTTTAGAGCAATAGTAGCATGATTATCTCTAAAAATATTATTAGGAATCCTATTGGGAGTAGTTTTGATATAGGTAATATAAGAGCAGAAAGAATAATGGTCTGTTGAATACAAACAAACAAACAAACAAACAAACAAACAAACAGTGTAAAACAACTTCTGAAAGGCTGTAAAAGCTGTCTTTGTCAAGTTTAGATTTCTGGTGTTAAGCTTTAACATGTGACTGTCAAATGATCTCGACTAATAATTTAGGCTTCATAGAATGAATAGCTATTAAACCTCATAAATTGTTTTATCATCTTGCCTCATGGTTTCTCAGTCTTCTGATTTTATGACTATAGAGTAGAATGCATGTTAAGAGCATGCAACACATGTAATTTAGGGAAAAGATCAATACTTAATATTATTCTGACAGAAAGGTATGAAAATCAAAAAAGGAAGGCCTTTTGCTTTGAGTTTAATACGAAGCATGTTTCTGTGTATAAAATCAGCCTCCAATACAGAGTGTATTAAGACAGTCAATTTAATAGTTTGAAGTACTGCCTGCTTCTAAACTAAAGGGCAATAATAATCTATATCAAAATTTCTCTAATTGCATTGCAATAGTCAAATACATTTTATTATGAAATTACATTTAAATAAACTGTCACTTAGACTAATGAAATGACACTTACTTAAAACCTCTAAATAAAATGTAATTTAATTCTGGTAGTAAAAGTAATAGAAGTATTTTTCCTTAATTACTAGCTAAATTTTTGCAGTAATTTGCCAAACAATTTTATAAACTATCTTATTAGAGGCGAACATTGAAGTCAATAGTGTGTGTGTGTGTGTGTGTGTGTGTGTGTGTGTGTGTGTGTGTGTGTGTGTGTGTGTGTGTGTGTGTGTGTGTGTGTGTGTGTGTGTGTGTGTGTGTGTGTGTGTGTGTGTGTGTGTGTGTGTGTGTGTGTGTGTGTGTTTGCATGTGTGTGTGTGTATGCGTGTTTTACCTCTTTGTGCTCCATAGTCCCGTGCCAACAACAACATCTTATGATGAAGCCTTCTGGAGAACTATGAGTATGAGCCACGACAAAGCTAACAATGGAAATGATAGTATCATACATACACGTGTAAAAATGATGTGAAATTTTAAACCCAGGAACGCAGGCTCTAAAAAAGTTTGCTTTAGTTTTTTCCCATTTATAATTTTTCAATGTAATGCCATGTGTTAGAATATTTGTCACATATATTTCATCAATTAAGTAATTAGGTTTTACATTATATTACATCTTCCCCCACTGGAATTATGAGCCATTTTCTTGTTAATTTCTATAAAGAAACAATGTATCAAGTTTATACAATTAAGGATTACATTGCAAAATATTTTTGAGGCTTGTTAAAGCTGTTATTGCAAATTGCTTCTCAGGAGAAAACACTGCAATTATATGATTCAGGATAATGCACATATATTTCACAAATGCTGTTTCTTCTACGGACTTATCTTCCTACTTCAGTTTATTTCAAGTGTATAAGAGTTGGTTGATTCTTAGAAACTTTCAACTCAAGTACCACGTTATAATTTCCACATCTTATGGTTACAGTATCAAACTCTTTAAATCCATAAATCCGTTCATTCTTGTGACATTTGTTATTTTAGCTTCCACTTTGCTGTTGTAACATTCTTCTCCAGACTCCCAACATTAATACAGCTGAGTTGAAGGCATCAGTTCTTGCCAGAGAGATTTAAAATCCACTCTTACACATGAGAGTAGAAGTTCACCAAATTTGCTTCAATTTAAGGAATTATTGTTTAATTTTGAAATAGTTCTCCCATAAAGTAACAGGAAAAGGAATTTAAATCAATACTCAGAAATGTCACAACCTAGAATTATTTGACAGGGAAAAAAAAAAAAAAAACAACTCTGATTTCAAAGGCCACTTAAATGAATAAATTATTGGCCACCAGATGCACCAGATGGGAATTTATCAGAACAAATTAGAGTAGATAAAAATCAGTAGTTATTCATTTGTATAGTGCTACTAGGAAAAAACAAAGCACAATTAATTCATGCTAAATGGTATATGGAGTGTGACAAGAAAGATGCTTCCAGAGGAGATATTTTTTTTCAACAATGCTAAGACCACTTAGAATAAACTTATGCTTAAGAAAACTAATCATCCAAACAAATGAAGATGTTTGGTGTTAAATCTTTGATTTGACTTTTTCTAAATTAGTAATGGTAACTCTACAGTGATGGCAGTAAGAGAGAGAGTGCTCAGAATGCAAGCTCTTGGGTCACAACAATGACATGAACATCCTGGTGTGATTTATAGTCTGACCAAGGTAGAGGAATTGTGAATTACGGAACTTTATTTTTATTATTTGTGAAAAGTATATAAAATAGCCACTTGTGAGTGGTGATGTGTACATTGAGTGATGACATATAATTGTCTCAGGACAATGTTTAACTCACTGGTGTGTTTCCCTACTTTTGATTATAGACCGATTGAAATCATTGAAAGAAAAATATAAAGAAACATTTAGAATTTTTTATCACTTTAGATCATATATATTGTTTTAAAATAACTGAGAATAATTATTTAAAAGAAACATTATTAGCAACAGTAGAAAACTCTAATTTCTCCTTTTCATGTAGTAACAATAAAGTCATTGGGGGAAAACATCCCAATGAATTTTGTCAGAGCTCTTGAAAGAAATACTGTTGGTACAACTGTATATCCAGGTGGAAAATACTATCAACCCTTGAGACATACCATCTTAGCTTAATGTGAAGACACTGGAATAGTTTACTATTGTGGTGGAAATATAGCAATCATTTAACATCTAAGGAAATGATGCTTCCTCAAAATTTAAAGACAAGAATATCATTGGATCAATCAATTTTGGTATCCAAATCATTACAATTTTCACTTAATAAAAAGTATAAAAATAAGTTGTGCTGCATATGTTAAATAAAATATTATTCATTCATAGAAGTTAGTGACTCACATATGATGAAAATATAGATTACCTTCAAACACAAAATTCTGAATATTTTATAGCTCTGTTTATATGGCATAGTAAAATAGATAAACCAATTGAAACACAAAGCAAATTTGTGTTTACTTGGGTATTGGTTGGAGAATGGCCATGGAATGAGGGAATAGGAATTTACTGATTACTATGTAAGAAGTTAGATTTTAAGTTAATGATCATGTTCTGAATATAGATAATGGCAATAAATGCCCCAAATGAAAAAGTCCTAAATATATCTAGATTGTTAAAATAATGAATTATGCACTGTATGAATTTATCCATATTAAATATTGTTATGTATATATATATATATATATATATATATATATATATATATATATATATATATATTTAATTCTAGATATTTGTGTTTCTATTACAGCATGTGAAAATATGTTAATGAAAGAAAATTCCTATGGTAAGTATTCTTCTCCATTGTACCTACTAATATAAATTACTACCAAATGAAAACATAAAAAAGTTCTCAGGTAATATATCATCAAAATTTGCAAGTTTTAGCATCTGTAGCATACATTGTGAATCATTCCTGTACTCTGGGCATCATATGGAATAACATCATCCTTACATGTCTATAATCCTCCATGCTTTGCTAATTTTCTTTGAATCTGTCCTCTAAACTTAAAAATAAATAAGCTTTGGGTAGCTAGTGGTATAACAATGACTCTACTTCAATTTTGTCTTTTTCTTATTTTTAGAGATTATATTCACATCATTTTTCCCTTTTAAATTTCCTTCTTTCAAATCCTCCCTTACACCACTCCTTGCTCTCTTTCAGATCCATGTCCCCTTTTTCATTAATTATTGACACATATATATCTACACATACTTACATATCTAAAAACTTAAGTGCAATGTGCTCAGTCTGTATAATGTTAAGCATATGTTTGCTTTCAACGTTGACCATTTGGTACTGAATAGCCAACTATGTGCTCTTCCCTCAAAAAGATTATTTCTCCCACCCTCAGCACTCCTTAATTGCCTGTAGTTCATTGTATAGGTATGAGGTCAAATGAGATTTGCCCTTCTAAATCAGCATATCTTTTGGTGGTGTCCTAGCTCAGCTTATTATTTTTAAGCACTCATTTGGGTGAGACATTATGACATTTCTATACTTTCCCAGCAAATTCCCAATTCTTCCCACTCTCACAATCTTTCTGACCCCTATTTCCCAATCTCTGAGCCTTAGGTGGATGTATTTTAACTTATCTGTTGCGACTGGTCTTCATAAGTCTGCATTTTGATTGTGTTTTTCTGCAGTCTTCTCCATCTGAAGCACAGTTTTCTTGATAAGAAGTGAGGACTACACTTACCTGTTGGAATAAGGGTATGTCTTCAGAACATAGTTAAGGCCTGTGCTACTTCAAGACCCATTGCTTCACTAACACTGAGTAGCTAAGTTTCCAGTACCAGGCAGCAATAGAAAGGTTGAGAAGTACTTACTGATCTAAGTCATGACATAATCAAAAACTCAAGTGACAGCTCACAATAAACATGGATTATGGAACACATGTATTGAAAGGCTTATCTTTCCAAAATTTTTTATAGTTTGTCATCTTTCTCAAAATCCCAGAGGTATAGCTTAGTTTCATTGGTTCATTACTATGTTTTGTATTATGCTTCATTGTTTTGCATATTCTCTGCTTTTTTTACTATGGATTTTTAGTATGATTTTAACTCATGTTTTATGATTATTTCAGCAATGTAGGTTTTTTTCTATTAGATTGCCCACTCATTTACTAAATTATTTTATTTCTCTTTAATTTTAATTTTTTCTTCATATACTGTAGAAAATAATCCCTTCACATATATAGCTAAATATTTTCTTCCATTCTGTTTATATTTTTTACTGTTTATTTCTTAACATTTAATCCTTTCTTCTTTGTGAATTTTTGCTCTTATTTCCTGAGTTGTAAATAGGTATATCCACAATGGAAATCAATATGAAGATTACTTAGAAAACTGAAGATAAAACTGATAATGCATACCTGAAATCCATGCTACTTACAAGATGAAAGTCAAAGGATGGCAGCAATTCTGCCATGATTTAGACCAGTAGGTCTCAATATCCTTGTTGCTGCAACCCTTTCATATACTTTGTCATGTTGTTGACCCAAACCATAAGATTAGGGTTTTTTTGTTTGTTTTTGTTTTGTTTTGTTTTGTTTTTGTTTTTGTTTTTGTTTTTGTTTTCAAGACAGGGTTTCTCTGTGTAGCCCTGGCTTTCATGGAACTCACTCTGTAGATCAGGCTGGCCTCAAACTCAGAAACCCACCTGCCTCTGCCTCCTAAGTGCTGGGATTAAAGGCATGTGCCACCACCCCTGGCAAAAATTAGTTTTGCTGGTACTTTACAACTGTACTTTTGCTACTATTGTGAATCATAAAGTAAATATCTGATATATAGGATATTTGATATGAGACCCCTATAAAAGAATTATTCTACCACTAAAGGGTTTGCAACCCATAGGGTGACAACCAGTGTTTTAAAACATTGCTTTCAAATGTGACATGAACATTTTAGATGCTGAACACTGATACTCATAGAAGAATTTATTCCTTATGGAAACTCTATAAGTTAAGATATAAAAACAGTCTCTAAACTAACCAAATATTTTTGTTTTTTATTTGTTTCTTGAATCTAAAATTTTTTGATGGCTTTAATTTTCCATTTGACACCCATGAGAATGCACTTCAAAAATACATAAATAGATACAATGAAATCAGGTTGAAAAACTGACTTCTTATATTTGAGTACTAATAAGTCCATTTCATTCTTAATTCTTCCACTGAATGCTATAATATAGCTCTCTCTGGAGAATGATCAATTGGCAAACACACAAAAAACAGAATGTGTTATCTGTTCTGAGTCAATTTATATTGATCAGCAAAAAATGTCAGTGAAAACTGTTGTTGAAAATCCATTTCAAACAACTGCTGATATAATTTATGTTAAATTTTTTAATGATTGTTTCCAAAACAAGCAAAAACAATATGCTGACTTTTAAATGGGAGGGGCCAGGAAAGAAGTACAAAGGGTCATGAAATCAAATAGAAATATATAACCGTGGAAGATGGGAAACTAGTGGTAGTCACTAGAAAGTCCCAGACACCTGGGAAACTGGAGTCTCCCAGGAACCAACTGGAATAATCTTAGTCGAAATACCCAACAAAGGGAACATAAAACCTTTAGATAGGCCTGGGACACAGTTGAGGGATGGTTGTACCCACCCATCTCAAAAATTTTAACCCAGAAATGTTCCTGTTCAAAGGAAAAACAGGGACAAAAAATGAAGTAGAGCCTGAAGGAAATACCATGCCACCTAGGGATCCATCCCATCCCCATCCATCAAGCCCCCACATTATATATAGCTCATGTAGAGAAATGTTTTCTGACAGGAGCCTGGTATGGCTGTTCCACTAGGGACTCTACTAGCCCCTGACCAGTATAGATGCAAATACCCACAGCTTGAGCCCAGGGACCCCAATATAAAAGTTAGGGGAAAGACTAAAGGAGCTGAAGGGAAGTGTAAGCCCATAGGAAGAACAATATCAAGCAACGAGATTCCCCCAGAGCTCACAGGGAATAAATGACCAACCAAAGAGTACACATGGAGGGACCCACAGCTCCAGTTGCATATGTAGCAGAGTGTAGGGGCCTTATCTGGCATCAGTGGAAGTAGAGGCCCTTGGTCCTGGGTGGGTGGGTGGAGGAGCACTCTCATAGAAGCAGGGGAAGAGGGATGGGTAGGGGGTTTATAGAGGGGAAAGAAGAAAGGGATTATCATTTGAAATGTAATTATATAAAATGTTAAATAAAACGAAAGTGGCAAAATTATATAAACATGGAAAATTTGTTTTCATGGAATTTCATAATTCTTGGCCAAAAAATATCTTATGCTGAATGAATGTGAAGACTGGTAAAACAACAATAACAAAAATTCAACATTTGTTTGGTTTCTGTATTAAAACAATAACCATGCTGATATAATTTTAGACCTGACATTATACATCTTAGTGTGTTTGTGCAGGTCAGAAATTCCAAGATTTGCTGACCTTGCCTAGAGGATTATACTCTATTCTTGTCCTGTATATGTTACCAGTCCTTAGACATATATGTATGCATATATATACATATATAGATGTATTATATTATATTTTATTTTATATATTTTATATATTATTTTCATATTATAATATATAAATAATATATTTGTGTTGATATATTATACATTATATATAGGTTTATGTACATATAATTTTCTAAATATAACATATATTAAGCATTTGAATAAGAAATACATTTATAACTCCTTATTATAGATTATCATATAGCTTATATTCACTAGAATTCAGGTGATACTTAGTAGAATGTATTTGTAAACTAATGACTTTACAGGTGTCAATTGTTCATACATGCATCTCATCTTTCCTGCAAACACAAATGTTCAGAGAGTTTGACATTGTGACTCTTAGTTATATCAGAAGTTACACCAATAAAATCTAAACAACATGACTCGTTAAATATGAACAAGAATGACACCAATGGACATACCAAAATTGACCAGGAGAAATCTACAAAGCATCAAAACTGCAAAAAGAAAGATAGGCAACTGAGGAAAATTTGGAGTTGTAGACATGGTGTTCCACAGGGAAGAACACATCGATTTCTTTTCTAGTACTAATTGGAAAGCCCTGAAAACATAGATAAAATAACATATGGAATCAATAGGTTATATTTGATTTAGGAATGACTATGTATATACTTATGTATGCATACATATATATACATATATATTCATGCATACAATAACAATTAGTGGTAAAAGAGTCATTAATTTGAGGGAGAGTGAAGAGTGTTACATGGGAGTGTATGAAGGGAGGAAAAAGAAAAGATATAATTTATTTATTTATTTATTTATTTATTTATTTATTTATTTTTGTTGACATTGTTTTTTATATATTTTTATTAGATATTTTCTTCATTTACATTTCAAATGCTATCCCGAAAGTCCCCTATACCCTCCCCCTACTCTGATCCCCTACCCATCCACTCCCACTTCTTGGTCCTGGCATTCCCCTGCATATAAAGTTTGCAAGATCAAGGGGTCTCTCTTCCCAATGATGGCCGACTAAGCCATCTTCTGCTACATATGCAGCTAGAGACACGAGCTCTGAGGGTACTGGTTAGTTCATATTGTTGTTCCACCTGTAACCCAATCACAAAAGAAGTCATTAGATATGCACTCACTGGTAAGTGGATATTAGACCAGAAACTTAGAATACCTAAGATACAATTTACCAAACACAAGAAAATCAAGAAGAGGGAAGACCAACGTGTGGATACTTCATTCCTCCTTAGAATAGGAAACAAAATACCAATGAAAGGAAAAGATATAATTAAAAGGAAAGATTTAGAAGATAAATTTAAAAGAATGATTAATATGTGTTATATACAAATTTAAAGTTGAAAATGGTTATAAATAGAAAAATAAATAAGAACATTTCTGGAACCTCATAAATATTGGTAAAAATGTCCACCATTGAGCAGTTCTGAGATGTTACCGACTCTTTTGTTCTTGTGACAGTTTTATGAGAGACAGCTTCATTCAGTGACCAGCTCCAGGAGAATAAAAAGTCCTTCTGAGTTAAAGCAAAACACATTAGTATTTGGCTACTTTAAAATTTGAAGGGCTTCAAAAGTATGAAACTGCTCAAAATATTGTCCTGACAAGGGCGATACTTCAGGTTGTAAAAATTTGGTTACATATTTTGTTTCTTACCCTAAATTATCAGTGATTTTTCATAGAGAATGACACTGTACTTTTCACCTATGCAATTCTCAAGCATAGTTTCCAAAATTGTGGACTGAGTTATAAGGATTAGATAGGACTCAAAAATTGTAGACCTATTCCATATGTTAGTAACAGATTCCCCCTGCCCCCTACCACACCCCCCAAAAAACTTAAAAATTTCCTCAGTCCTATCCACATTTTTTTTCAATATTGTCAGACTCTGAAGAATATAGTCATGGCATTCTTAATATTTTGTTCTCTAAGATTGTCTTCAGTTTTTGGTAACAAAGCCCTCTTTCAAGTGAAGACTATTTGAATCTGAAGAATTTAAGTTGAAGTTAGCAAACATAAATTAGATATTGTCACAAGCAAGGCCATTGTGCAGTTTGTTTTCAAAATGTTTTTACCTTTATACTTTAAAAATTGTTTCTTTGGCTGGTGGTTTAGTCCCTGGGAGTTCTGCGTGATCCATATATTTGGTCTTCCTATGGTGTTGCAAACCCCTTCAGCTCTGTCAGTCCTTCCTGTAACTCTTCCATTGTGATTCCAGGGCTCAGTCCATGGGTGAGGTGGGAGTGGGTGAGTGGGTTGGGAAACACCCTATTAGAGGAAAAGGGGAGGGAAGAAAGGATGGAGGTTCTATAGAGAGGAGATCAGGAAGGGGGACAACATTGAAATGTAAATAAATAAAATAAGCAATTAATTATAGTTTAAAATCTACATTTCTTTTAGAAGGGCTAAAATGAGTCCTAAGAGTGATACGTGTTCCTCTTTCTCCACATCCTCGCCAGCATCTGCTGTCCCCTGAAGTTTTGATCTTAGCCAATCTGACTGGTGTGAGGTGGAATCTCAGGGTTGTTTTGATTTGCATTTCCCTGATGATTAAGGATGTTGAACATTTTTTCAGATGTTTCTCAGCCATTCGGAATTCCTCAGTTGAGAATTCTTTATTTAGCTCTGTACCCCATTTTTAATGGGGTTATTCGTTTTTCTGGAGGCCAGTTTCTTTAGCTCTTTGTAGATGTTGGATATTAATCCCCTATCAGATATAGGATTGGTAAAAATCCTTTCCCAATCTGTTGGTGGCCTTTTTGTCTTGCTCACTGTGTCTTTTGCCTTACAGAAGCTTTGTAATTTCATAAGGTCCCATTTGTCAATTCTTGATCTGACCACACAGGCCATATGTAGCAGAAGATGGCCTAGTCGGTCATCATTGGGAAGAGAGGCCCCTTGGTACTGCAATCTTTATATGCCCCAATACAGGGGAACGCCAGGGCCAAGAAGTAGGAGTGGGTGTACAGGGGAGCAGGGAGGGGGGGAGGGGGAAGGGGACTTTCAGAATAGCATTTGAAATGTAAATTAAGAAAATATATAATAAAAAATTGGAAAAAAAAAGAAAATAAAAAGAGTGATACGTGTCTCAGGTCTCTGGTACTCTCTAGAAGGCTTCCCACCTTGTACTCCATGAGATTGCTTATTTCTATGCATCCTCTTGGCCCTTTGCACCTCTCTCCTGTCCCCTCCCCTCATATTTGATCCTGGTTCCCTTTCCCTCACTTCCCCTCTTCCACCCATGTGCCCCTCCCTCTGCCTCTCTTGATTATTTCCTTTCCTTTCCTTTCCTTTCCTTTCCTTTCCTTTCCTTTCCTTTCCTTTCCTTTCCTTTCCTTTCCTTTCCTCTCCTCTCCTCTCCTCTCCTCTCCTCTCCTCTCCTCTCCTCTCCTCTCCTCTCCTCTCCTCTCCTCTCCTCTTTCTTCCTTTCTTTCTTTCTTTCTTTCTTTCTTTCTTTCTTTCTTTCTTTCTTTCTTTCTTCTTTCTTTTTTTGACAGGGTTTCTCTGTGTAGCCCTGGCTGTCCTGGAACTCACTTTGTAGACCAGGCTGGCCTCGAACTCAGAAATCTGCCTGCCTCTGCCTCCTGAGTGCTGGAATTAAAGGCCTGCACCAAGTAGAAGAAGATGCACTTCTTAATCCTTGAGAGACTTGAGGTCCCAGGGAAGTGGGAGGCCTGGTGAGGAGAGCACCATCTAGGAGGCAAAAGGAGGATAAATAGGATGTGGAACTGTGGGATTGGGGATCAAGAGGGGACAGCAACTGGAATGTAGATAAACAAAATAAATTTTAAGAGGGCTAAAGTGATGTCACAGGAATACTGTGTATTTATAAAATAATAATCCTTCATTTACCTTCCACATTGTTTACTACAAGATCACTAAAACAAATAAGGCTAATTTTACTATAATATTTAAAACACAGACTCATGAACCTATATATGGTTCTGGGCATATAAAAGAGTCTCCATGGTTTCACTAAAATAGCTTTATTAGATTCTAAATCCATAAGATAGCAGTATAGGGAGACAATGATTAATGTCAGGTATTTTAGGTCATAAAGAATTATTCTGTCTCTAGTTTGCTTTTAGTGCTCTGATGAACACCATGATGAAAAATTACTTGGGGAAGAAAATAATTATTTCCTATTACAACTCTCAAGTCACAGTCCATCACAAGGATAATCTGGGAGAAAACTCAAGGCAGAAAATGGAGCAGAGGTCCTGGAGGAATTCTGCTTTCTGTATTGCTATCCATGACTTGCTCAGCTATCTTTCTTATGAAAACCCAGACTTATCTCCCCAGGAATAGAACAGCACACACTAAACTGGACCTTCCTACATCAATTAGCAATCAAGAAAATAACTTGCTAAAAAACTCTCAAGACCATCTAATGGAGGCAGTTTCTCAATTTTAGATTCTGACTTTCAGGTATGACACAAGATAATTTTCTGGTCTCAAGTTGACAACATTAAGCATTACAATTTCATGAATGGATTAATGTTCATAATAAAGAAGCTAAAGTGTTTTGAATTTGGCAACATTTTCTCTTTCTGTTTTCTTGCACTGGTTCCATGAGATGATAAAAATTAAATCCTTTCCACAAATAATCACCCAACCTTTGAATTCCCCAATCTCTACCAGTGCACAAAAATATTTTTTCTGTTTTTAAATCACTTAGATTCTGGTGTTTTGTTATAACACCACAGAATGTCTACAGAAATGCTTTCGTTTCAGTACATGGGTAACTTCTTGACATTTAGGTAATGTAAAATCTGTGTAGTATTTATCTTACATGAAGATATTGTAGTTTATAATATATATCCATCCTCCAGATAGTATTAAATAAACAACACAATATAAGTTTGTTATCAATATTTAATACTGAATTGTGAATTGGAATTAATGGTGTCTACTTTCTTATTCAGAACCCTTATGTGAAATCTACATCGTGTCCGTTTTCCCTTCACTAAGCACAAACCCCACTTGCATGATTGGCTGTATTAGATACATTACTCATTTATGAGATATAAATAACTGATCAGCCTAATGAAGAAAGGTTTGTTTTGGTTCAAAGTGCAACTGTATTGTCAAGCATGGCAGAAGAGTCTTCATGACAAGATATTGAAGCAGTTGTTCACATTGCATATGCAGTAAGAAGGAAAGAGATAAAAGCTGGTGTTAACCTATTCGCACAACTTTCCGCACTTTGAGTCTGGGTCCCTAGCCTATTAGATGTTCCTTTTTCCTAAAAAGAAGAAGCTTCACATTGAAAAGAAAATATAGCAGAATTGTGGTCTGCTTTTCAAATTTTTAAGAAGTATACACTTTGTCTCATTGTACTCTTTTATAATCCGGATACTTTCCATCATATATATATATATATATATATATATATATATATACACACATATATATACATATATAACATATATATACATATATATACATACATATGCATATATATATACACACACACATATATGTGTGTGTGTGTTTTTATATATATTTATATATATATATGTATATATATATATATATATATATATATATATATAAACTTTTCTTTATATGTAAAATATTAAACAAAATATTTTACTTAATCAATACACACTCAGAACATTTCTTACTCCATTCACTGAACATTTTGTGGCATACAGTTCTTTTGAAGTATGACCTACTGATTTTTTTTGGATTTCGTAGGCATCCACTATTATGTCCACATTTTCATTTCTGATTTTTTTAAAATTTGTATATTCTATCTCAGCCTTTTAGTTATATTGGCTAAGAGTTCATCTATTTTCTTGATTTTCTCAAAAAGCCAGGTCATGGTTTCCTTGATCCTTTGAAATAATCTCTTTGCCAATCTAACTGAGGTAGAATATACAATTAAAAGTCTCCCAACCAAAAAATCCCAGGACTTGATGGTTTTGGTGCAGAATCCTACCAGACTTTTAAACTCATTCCATGAGGCCATAGTCACCCTGATACCTAAACAAAAGGAAGACCCAACAATAAAAGATATTTTCAGGCCAATTTCCAATATGAAAATTGATTTTAAAATACGCAAAGTGTTTATGCTCTAATAACATTGAGGCTGGATATCTGACCAGTTCTTGAGCCATTTAAGGCTTACTGGAAATAAGAAAAGTTGAGTATCTTTTACCTAGGAACTAAGTGGTCAAAGGTGTGGTAAAACCCTACATTGGGATTAAAAACTTCTATAACAACTCACAAACTGAATCCAAGAAAACATCAAAAACATTATCCAACATGATCAAGTAAGCTTCATCCTACGAATGCAGGGGTGTTTCAATATATAAAAATCCATCACTGTAATCCACCATATAAAATCTGAAAAAATATGATCATCTCTCTACATGCTGAAAAATCCAAAATTATTTCATGATAAATGTCTTAGAGAGATCAGGAATATAAGGAACATGCATAAACACAATAAAGACAATATAAAACAATATAAAACATGCCAGTTACCAACATCAAATTAAATGGAGAGAAACTTAAACAATTTTACTATAATCAGGAAAAAGACAGACAAGTCTGCCAAGTGTCCCCCTATATATTCAGTATAGTACTGGAAATACTTGCTAGAACAATAAGATGACTAAATTAGATCAGGGGATACAAATTGGAAAGGAAGAAGTTAGAATATCACTATTCCCAGATGATATGGTAGTATACATAAGTGACTCCAAAAATGCCATTTGAGAATTCCTGTAGCTTGGTAAATTCCTTTAGCAGAGTGGTTAAATACAAAATTAACTCAAAGAAATCAGTAGCCCTTTTTTTTTTTTTTTTTATACAAATGATAAATTAGCAAAGAAAGAAATTAGGGAAACAACACACTTCACAATACCTACAAATAATATAAAATATTTTTATAACTCTAACCAAGCAAGTAAAAGACTTGTATGAAAAGAATACCAAGTCTTTGAAGAAATAAATTGAAGGAAATATCAGAAGATGGAAAGATCTCCTATGATCATGGATTGATAGGATTAACATAATTAAACCTGCCATCTTACTGAAATATTCAACATAATTTACATCAAAATTGTAACACAACTCTGTATAGAACTTGAATGGAGAATACTCAGATTCATTTGGAAAAAGAAAAAAAAAAACAGGATGGGTGTAACAATCCTATACAATAAAAAGCTTTCTGGAGGTATCACCATCTGTAATCTCAAGATGTTCTACAAAGTAATAGCAATGAAATCCATCAAAACAGAACGGTTAGTCAACAGAATTAAGTGGAAGAAATGGTTAAAAAATAACAGAAATAAACAGGTACAGACAGTAGTTTTTGACAAAATAAACAAACAAACAAAACCAAAAGCATATAACAGAAAAAGAAAGCATTTTCTACAAATGATGCTGGTCTAACTAGATGTCTGAATATAGAAGAATGGAAATACATCCACATTCACCTACAATTCAACTCCAAGTGAATTAAAAAGCTCAAGGTAAAACTGAACACACTACATCTGATAGAAGAGAAAATGGGGAATAACCTTGAACACACTGACACAGGAAACAACTTCATTTACAGAACACCAACAGCTCAGGCAGTAAGATCAACAGTTAATAAATGGGACATGAAACCAAAAAGCTTCTGTAAGGAAGAGAACACTCTCAAAAGGACAAAAGTGCAGCTGACATATTGGAAAAAGTTCTCAACTAATTGTACATCTGACAGAGGACTGATATACAAAATATATAATGAACTCAATAAATTAAACATCAACAAACAATATAACCCAATTGAAAAATGGGGTACAGTCTAAACCAAGAATTCACAACAGAGGACTCTAATGGCTGAGAAGCAGTTAAGGAGATGCTCAACACCCTTAGTCATCAGGGAACTCTGACATTCTGTCTTACATCTGTCAGAATGTCTTAAGATCAAAAAAATAAGCCACAGCTCATTGTGACAACAATGTGGATCAAAAGGCACATTCCTACATTGTTAGTGGGAATATGAACTTGTAGAACTACTTTGAAGATCAATTTGGTGGTTTATTAGAAAATTGTCAATAGTTCTCACCTCATGACCCAGATATTCCATTCTTGGGAATAAAACCAAAAAATGCTCCACCATTTCCCAAGGACACATTCTCAACTATGTTTTTAGCAAATTTATTCATAAGAGCAAGAAAATGAAAACAATGTAGACACCCCTTAACTGAAGAATGATTAAAGAAAAGGTGGTATATATATATATATATATATATATATATATATATATATATATATATTCATAATAGAATATTGCTCAGCTATTAAATACAATGACATTATGAAACTTTCAGGCAAATGTATGGGACAAGAAAAGATCATGCTAAGAAACGTAACCCAAACCTAGAAAGACATGTAATGTATGTACTTACTACTAAGTGGATATTAGGCATAAAGTGCAATAATAGCATGGTAAAATCCACAGACCCAAAGAAGACATATAACAAGAAAGCCCCAGGGGAGTATTCTTGAATCCAACTAAGAAGGGTAAAGAAAATAGATGTAAATAGTTGAAGGAAGGAGGAAAACTCATTGGAGGTCAACAAGATAAAAGAAGTGTCAGGAGAACAGAGGAAGACAGAACTGAATTTGGTGAGGGAAGGGGTTTCATCTCTGGAACAAGCTTAAAACCGAAGAAAATGTAAACTCCTAGGTATCTAAGAGACTGACCTTAGGTAAAACACCTAGCATGGGAGATATGGAGCCCAAAATGGCCAATACCTGTAACAGGCAAGACTTCCAATGGAGGGATAGAGACACCAATCCACCAAAACAAACGAAGCAACCAACCAACCAGCCAACCAACCAACAAACAAACAAACATTATACCCACAATTTTCCTGCCTGCAAGATGTGCAGGGAAAAAAAGGGGTGCAGAATTTGAAGGAATGTTCAAACTGTGACTGGTCCAACTCGAGAACCATGCCATGATAGAAAGCACACCCTTGACACTATTAATGATATTGTTCTATACTTGCAGATAGGAACCTAGGATAACTGCCATCTGAGAGATGTTATGCAGCAGCTGAAGGAAACAGATGCAGAGAACCACAGCCAGAAACTACATGGAGCTTGGGTAATTTTGTGGAAGAGGAGGACGAAGGATTGAGGAGTCAGAGACATCAAACACACACCAAGGAAAGCTAAGGAATCGATTCTATGGGTCCATAAGGACTCACTAAGACTGACCAGCAAGCAGAGAATGTGTATAGGATGGGCCTACGTTCCCTACACCTATGTAATCAGTGTGCAGTTTGATCTTTCTGGGGGACCTCTAACACCGGGAACAATGGCTCTCTCTGACTCTGTGGCTTGGATTTTGGATCCTTTCCCCCTAACTGAGCTGCCTTCTGTAGCCTCAAAATAAAAACTAACCAGATCTCCCAGAGTTCCTGGGGACAAAGCTACCAACCAAAGAGTACACATGGAGGGACTCATGACTCCAGCTGCATATATGCAGAGGGTTGCCTTATCTGGCATCAGTCTGGGGGCTCTATGCACTAGCATAGGAGGATATTATGGTGGTGAGGAGAAAGTGGGCAGGTGGGGGAGCACCTACATAGAGACAGGAGGAGGGGAAGGGTTGGGGAGCTACAGAAGGAAAACCAGGAAGGGGAACAACATTTGGTTAAATAAATAAAATAACCAATATAAGAGAGAGGGGGAGAGAAAGAGAGAGAGAGAGAGTTTAACCTAGTCTTACTGTAACTTGATATGCCAAGGTGGGTTGATATTCATGGGAGGCTTCCTTTTCTTGGAGAAAAAAGTGAGTATGGTGAGGGCAGGAGAGTTGTGGGGGGGGGCTCAAGAATAGGAGGGTGAGAAAGCTGCAGTATGTAAAGACTTAATTAATGGAAAAATCAATATTTAATCAATAGGCAAAAACTTCACCGAATATAAAATTAAATTTAAAAATTAACAATATATAGTTTTCACAGAATATATATTTACATAAAGGATTGCTGAAGAAAAATTATTTGCAAAAAGAGGCCAAAATATTTTGCAAGAAAATAACCTAGCTGTATATCTGTATCTATTTTTGAAGCAAAAGAAATTGGTAAATATAGGATATGTCTCTATGTGATACCTTGCTCTTTCCAAGTGTTCAACTATATGCTTTATATTCTATTAAGAGCTTTGCCTTTCAAATTTAATATCTTGACCTTTAAAACTTTATGAAAATGCATTATTCTTTTTGATGCTCTTATTTCTCCTTTGTGGTATAGGAAAGTAATTATCATTTAATGCTGTCATGAGGAGTAAATGAAATAATAGGATGGAGAGATAGTATATAACAATGAATACATTCTAAAACTTTTATCTTTTTGTATTCTGCAACATTTCTTAAGATATAATACATATGGATTTATTTAATAAATATTTTAAGTCAACATTTAAAATCCTATCATTATTTTATACTGATAAAATTTTACTATAAATGTATGTTCAGAAAATCAAGTACTTGCTTTTGTCAATATTTTCATAGAATATATTGCTAGAATTTCAATGTTTGAACAATGGATGAATAAACCTTTTCAAGTGACATTGCCTTCCTTACTTGTCTTTCAGTCTAAAGGAACAATTTAGAGTCACCAGCAAATTTGAGGGTGTTCAATTCCCCTATGATCTTTGTAATTTTTTGAACATGGATCATGGAATTCATTCCAATTTCCTTTCTAATATTAGAAATAATCCATTCCAAAGTCCTTTTAATTTGCAGTGTGTTACTACTAAAAGTTGTTAAGCATTTGTGCATTGTACTTTGCGTTTAGCTCTAAATTTTTGTTCATTTTTTTCCTTTTTTATTGGAGATACATTGCAAACAATTTTCTTTGCTCTTTGTTTGGTTCATATTTTTAGTACACAGGTGATATATTTGAGTGATTAAAAGAAATTTAAATTTGAAAAAGTAGCTTAGTACAAGCCTGCTTTCTGACATGTCCATTGCCCTGGGTCCAGTCCCAGCATAAGGAGACACTGCAAGTCATTGTCTTACTATTCACCTCAAGTACTATAAATATCCCTAGTCCATTGGATTTTACTGTATAATGGTAACATTAAAAGTCATACCAAACTCTATAAAATATACTAATACTCCTTTCTCTATAATACATTTTTGTGATGATAAACTGAACAATTTTTATTATAAAAGGAGCTGCTAGTTCATCATATTCTTGGCACCAACAGACCAGTGAGTCAAATAAAATACCAAGGAATAATTATCTAAAGAACAAGACATTTATAGAAAAGAAAAATAAAAACCTTTTGACCCTGCCAGAACTGACACTTTGCTTTTTATAATTTCAGGAATGAATTTGTTCTCTGCCATTTAAAATGGTACTGCAGTACAGACATCTAAAATAATGTTCAAACATGAACCCTTCATTTATTTCTTCAACAATCTTTTATTGCGCACTTAGTGCTTTTTTGCACACTATTCTAGTAAATTCAACTAATGCAATAAGCATGGTTGAAGAAATCCATGATTACACATACAACAAATAATATTTTTTTCCTTTTTTATTAGATATTTTCTTAATTTACATTTCAAATGCTATTCTGAAAGTCCCCTCCCCCCTCCCTGCTCGCCTGCCCACCCACTCCCACTTCCTGGCCCTGGCGTTCCCCTGTACTGGGGCATATAAAGATTGCAGTACCAAGGGGCCTCTCCTCCAAATGATGGCCGACCAGGCCATCCTCTGTTACATATGATGCTGGAGACTCGAGTTCTGGGGGTTCTGTCTAGTTCATATTGTTGTTCCTCCTCTAGGGCTTCAGACCCCTTCAGCTCCCGGTGTTCTATCTCTAGCTTCTCCAATGTGGGCCCCGTGCTCCCTCTTATGGATGACTGTGAGCATCCACTTCTGTGGGAGTCAGCTATATCAGGGTCCCTTCAGTAAACACTTGCTGTCCTATGCAATAGTGTCTGAGTTTAGTGACTGATTATGGGATGGACCCCCGGTGGGTTAGTCTCTGTATGGTCCATCCTTTCATCTTAGCTCTAAGCTTTAGAACAAAGCTTAGAACAAATAATATTTTAAATGTTTATAAACTTCGTATAATATAGTTTTACTATTTGGAAGAAAAATACATTATAAAATGTATCTTTCCTGAGCATCATGTCACATATCTTTAATCCAAATGCTTAGGTGGCAGAGGCAGAGGCAGAGGCAGAGGCAGAGGCAGAGGCAGAGGCAGAGGCAGAGGCAGAGGCAGAGGCAGAGGCAGAGGCAGAGGCAGAGGCAGATATATCCTGTGAGTTTGAGGCCAGCATGCTCTACATACTAAGTTTCAGGACAGCTTGAACTGCATAGAGAGAACACTGTTAAATATATTGAATATATGCATATTATATTTACATATATATATATATATGAATACATATACAATCAACATTATTTATAATACCTATAATAATCTTTTCAAGTGACTTAAGTTTCCAATAGTCTTGAAAGGAAAGTACTGCTAAATATCCAAAGGAGATAGGAACTCCACAGGAAAAGCAACAGTGTCAACTAACCTGGACCCAGGTTGCTTGCAGAGACTGAATTACCAACCAAAAAGCACACAATGGCTGTACCTAGGTTTCCCAGCACATATGTAGCAGATGTAAAGCTTGATCTTAATATGGGTCCCTAAAAACTGGAGTGGGCACTATCCCAAAAGCTTTTGCTTGTCTATAGGATATGTTCTTCTAGTTTGGCTGCCTTGTCTGGCCTCAGTGGGAGAGGATGCATCTAGCCACACAGAGACTTCATATGCCAGGGTGAAGGGCTATCTAGGGGAGCCCCCCACCCTCTCAGAGAAGAGAGGGAGTTAGTGATGGGGCAAAGATTGTGGGAAGGTATGACAGGGAGGAGTGTCAGTGAACAGGATGCAAAGTCTATAAATGCATTAATTGATTAATTAATTGATTAAAAGTATTTACAGTTTTCAGATATAAGGCATAGAATATATGAAGTGAAATTCTATGTATTACATATCAAATAGAAATTTCAGTGTATGCTACATTGGAATGTTTTCTGATTTTCACCAATATACTTGTTATATTCATCTCATGACTTAAACTTTTAAAAATTTACAATTTAAACCATTACTTTATATGCATCAGAGTTGATTTAATATGTAGCTCATGTAAAATATTCATTACCTTCATTTCCTGTGCCTTTCTCTAGTAGAGTCACTATTACAGCTTTGCTAAAAAATCTGAAAAAAATAAGTGTCTGCTTGAATATCTATAATTATGTCTCTTTATATAGTTCTTAAGTCCCTATGTTCTTGTGTATTCCAAACATAGATAAAAGCACTATGTAAATAAAAACATACTTTCAGTACCTTAATAAATGTTATTTTATTTCTGCATGCAGGAACATTGGAAATTCTTCTCAGAGTTAGTTTGTTTAAAAAGAATTATAATAACCTATGACAGATATAAAGTAGAGAGGAAATGTAAAGAGAAGATTTTTGACAATCTGCCTGGAATGAATAATACAAAAATATCTAAACATGCCATAAAAAGAAGTCAAAACTATTTTCATAGGCAGCTTATACTGTAAGAATAGCACACTCTTGTATAATAGCCAATAGAAAAGATTTGCATTTATAACAACTAAAATGTCATTAATAAAATGGAGTTCAGTCATTGTTCCACACTAACAATGACATCTGATTAAAAGTTGTTGATGATATGACAAAAGGAGTGTTCTTAAATACTTATTTAAACTATTATGAATTATTTTATTGATACTACATGAGGGGATTTAACAAACTTTAGCATTTTCCTGTCCATTTGTATGAAAGATAACATAAATAAATAAAATAAAACTAAATGTTCCTGACAACTTTAGTGTTTTCTAAGTTTCTCTCATTTTAACTGATTTGATCTTTATTGCAGGAAGCTGCATCAATTTAGAAAATCAATACTGGCAAGAAAGTCTAATATTCTTTGTTTGTTTGATGTGACAAGGTGGAAGCTGTAGAGTTACATATAAACCTGGAACTGACAGGTAAAAAGTAAAAGGGACTTTTCGAGTTAACACTATGACTGAAAATATGCTATCGTTAACTAGTTGTTTATATTTTCCACAGATAAATGAAAAACGCCTCATTGTATAATGATGTCTTCCCTTCTATGCTGTTTTTATTCCGAAATTCTTGCTCTTTTCTCCCAACTGTATTTGTCTTCATCTGTCAAACAGCTCATTAGTTTTCCAAAACAGGCTCAAATGTCAACTTCTTTGTTTACCCATGTATATCCATTGAGAGGGGCTACCTGGTAGGTATGGGTTCTATATTCAGATACAGAATTTTTTTTAATTTATTGTTTGCCATCTAAAATAATTTAAAACAGTATAAGATCCTTAGTTCTTTAGAATTTTAATTTTTTCAGTGACCAATGTAAGAATTACTCATATATATTTTCTGTGGTTGACAAAACTTTTAAGAAAAATCACATGTAACAGGTACTATTAAACTAAATTTTTATCAAATTCACTATTCAGTTTGAACAACAGAATTTTAAATCTCAACTTCTGATATGCATATATATATATGCAGATATTCAGATAACTGTGATAACATAGGAAATATGATTATATATGTGTTGGATATCTGAGAGTGAGTTTCTTTTTGTTGTTTGTTTGTTTGTTTGTTTGTTTGTTTGTTGTTGGTGTTGTTCTTTGATTGCTTCTTTTTGATAGAGTTATTCTGCATAACCTGTTATTCTGCATAACCCTGCCTGTCTTGGAGCTCTGTCTGTAGATCTAGCTGGCTTCAAACTAACAGAGATCTGCCTGCCTCTGGCTCCTGAATGCTGGGATTGAAGGAGTACACTACCACTACTTGGCCTAGGTTGAGTATTATACTGTAAAAAAATCACTGGGCACATTTATATAAGTATTTAAAATTTGCATGAGAATCAATAGATGATCTTTATAATGCAGGTTAATCTAATTGGTGCTTTCAAATTATGATGGAAACTGTAGAACATAAAAGAAAAACAATGGAAGGATAAAAGTTCTTAAATATACAGTTATGTTACATCAATTATCACTGTTACTAGCCCCCCTTATATTGACTCCATGTAATGTTCTAAATTAAGGGCAATTCGGCTCCACATACTGAAGAATTCAGTAATGAGTTGAGGATTCAAATCATTTGTAAATTGCTTAGCTAACATTCACAAGGCCAGCAGGGCATTAATCTCTAGCATTACAATACCTGAAACAAAATGTCTAATACAGAGACTATGCCACTTATTTATTTGAAGATTAAATTATATAAAAAAATGGCTTTGTAATATTGAAACAATCTTTGTAAAATATTTTTCTGGCCATTGTACTTCTACTACTTTCTTTTACCCATTCAATTTCCTAACTTTTTCCCGGTTCAAGGCTAGAGTGAGCAAAGGTTGATTCTTTTTCACATAAGCACGATGGGATTTAGTAAAGAGCTTTGTATTGATAGTTCAGCTTGCAGACTCCTGTAGTCACAAGCATATACAGAGACACATACATATAGACATAATTCAAATTAATAAAAAGTAATTCTTATATTATTTAGAAAACAGAAACTAAGTAGATAAGAAAAAGATGTATTCAAGACAACATTGCAAAGAAGCTAGCCATTGAATCAGTTGCTGTATTTCCCAAATAAATAAAAATGTCTGAAAATTTTCCATTCTATATTCAAAAATATTTCAAGTAAAGATGCATTATTATTGAAAAATATTAAACTTGTGTTAGTTACATTTCTATTGCTGTGAAAAAGCACCACAACCAATGGCAATGGATTGAAAATGGAAATTCATGTCAAGGAAGCATGGCAGCAGGAGCAGGAAGCTCAGCTCATTCCTTCAAAGGAAAGCATGAAGAAAAGAGAAAGGATGGGGGAGAGAACCAGGGAGAGAGAGAGAGAGAGAGAGAGAGAGAGAGAGAGAGAGAGAGAGAGAGCATAGATTCACAGTGAGTCTTGTTATGAATCTTCAAAATACACCAATACGTACTTCCTCCACCAGGCCTCTCCAACTAAACCTTTCCATACAGCACCAACAACTAAGTATTCACAAAAGTGAGCTTATGAGGGACATTTCTCATTCAAACCACCACTAAAAGTTACTAATATTAAGTAGTAAGTATTTCATTGTTTTCTGACATAAGCTATCTCTGTGCTGTCTTGGATATTAATGAAATATGTGATACACACAAGGTTCTTATAGCACTGTGACAATTACAAAGCAAAACAATCATTACAGGCAAGCAATAGAAAACAGACTACAATTTTATTGTAACAATAACAATAAAAACAATGAGACCATACATTTATGAGATTAAGAAGCAAACACACTAAAATGGTTCAATGGGGGAAGGAAGAGGACAATGATGTAATTATAGTTTAATCAAAATGTATATTTAAATAAAAATTTCAGAAACATTCATTATAGTAGGTTTGAAGTATATATAAATATGGTCAAAGGATCTTTAGTTCTTTTGTCTGATGTTCAGGAAAGTGAAGCCTTCTTGGAACCCAATTTGAGATTTATAGATTCAAAATTTTTGGAACTTTTCCCTTTGTTTTGAAATAGATTGCCAGGTAGTGCCACCTCTCCTCAATTTCCCTATTAGAAAAGCTTGAATTATATTCCTATGTCTGCTACATATTAGTACCACTATACCCAGCTATTTTTTAGTCAGGTTTCAATACCATACACTGGTTTGTGTTAAATATGCCATAATATTTTAAACATGTTAAATATGTTAAACATATTTTCTATCTGATAGATGAACATTTGTTATCAGTTTTTATGAAAATACTAGTATCATTTAACTTTGTGTGAGTATGAAATACTTTCCTTAAATTGGATGATACTTCTTCCATTCTTAACTTCCTACAATATACAGTACCATTCCTAAAAGTAAATTATATATTCGTAAAAAGCAAATATTTTTTGTGGTTATATCTACTTTTGGTTATGAAACTAAGCATAGCTAAAAAATGAATAGATAGCTAAAATCATATTTCTGATTAAGGAATCCATATGTGGAATTCAAATGTATTTTAACAATTCTTGTCTGCCTTATAATGCCATAATTTTCTTCCATGCATAACCTGACATAGCTTTAGATTTTTTCTGGCATCGACAGGATGGTTTTTGGAATGTCACAACATAAAGAGTATATGATACACTGGGGTAACACTGTAAGGATAATGTTATTGTTCTAATTCTATCCTGGCAACACTTGGGAATCATATCAATGAATACAGATGCACACAGCTAAAGTAAGATAATGCACATTAACCAACTTGTGAACAGATTTTTCAAAAACCTGCTTGGTCATATCATGTAGGGAGTAATAATATTGTTTTGAAATATAAAATTCCCAGTAATCTCAGTCACTTATTTTAATTCAGGCTTAATGATTATTGGTACTCCCTGTTTATCACAGTCTTCTAGTTAGAAATGAAAATGCAAACAAAAATATAAAACCAATAGACCAGCTCAAGATCATTTGCTCCTGGAGAGCAAAAGTAGAGTATATTTTCACATATCCTTCTCTTTCCATCTTGAAGTATAAATTTAAGTAATGAAATATATTGAACTTATATCTATAAAATTTATTTAAATTTGGCTCCACAAAGTAACCTTTACTTCCTTGATGGTGCCCTGATAAACTCATGTCAATATGAAGAATGCTATAGTTTTCACTCACAGTGTCATATCTCTATTTGTATTGTGTTCATATTGTATATAAAGGTAAGATTAATAACTTAAATGTGTAGTAAAATAAACCATTTGCCAGTAAAATGCATGTATTCCCCAAGTGTGAATAACAAAGCAATTTTATATCTAGTAGTGACATTTGGAAATGGAGATGGAACAAATTCTAGTAACTTTAATTATGGCTGATATATATTATTTATAAATTATATATAATATATACAAATAATTATTATAACTAATATTAATAAATATTTTTAAAATCATTGACTATTTTATGATTGATTAATATTCAATAAATATTAATTATAAATAAATAATAAATGTCAATATAAATGAAAATACACACCAATTGATTATTCAGTGAACGAAGCTCACCCTTGAAAATATATATACAGTAATAATATACATAATTTTATAAGTGATCATGTTATATATAAACATGTGTGTGTATGTGCATGTGTGCATTCTGTAAAATGTTCCTTTTGTTTCCTCACAGAAAGTGATGAGATGAGAGCCATATGCAAGCTGTGAGAACATACAGCTCAGGCTGTGCCTAGAGCATTTCTTTCTCTGTTCTAACTCCGCCTGGCCCAAGGACTGGAAGCTTCTAGTTTCTATAAAATTTAGTTTCCCAAACTAAATTGATTCGATCCAGCTTCTCTCTTGCTTCACCTGGCCTCATACTAAATTTGGCAATAGGTTCTATTCTTCTGGTTCCTTTTCATTCTCTGACTCATTCTGTATTCACTTGTATGTAGCTTATTCTCTTTGCAACCTGTCTCTGTAGAACTGTCCCAGTAAATCTGCCCTACATACATCATATACTGCAAACTATACCACTTTTCTCTTTATATGCTCTATGTATTCTCCTTCCTGTTATTTGTGTGTGAGTTGGGTGTATCCTATTTCTGACTCATTCTGTCAAATCTTTCTCTGGTTTGTCAGTTTGCCTGTCCCTCAATTAGATATCACTTTTAAGCATACTTTCTTTCTGCAAACTAATTCTACCATCTTTGTTTGGGATTGAAGGTGTGTACTAAGGTTACATCTGAATTCCAGCCAGATCATGTTGTAATCCAGGGTATGTCAGTGTTCTGGCCAGATCACAAAGACCTAGAATGTCTTTGGATATAATACTTTTCCAGAACAACCATGTTGCTGAATTAACCAAGTTCCTGTACAGCATTAAATAATAATTAGTTGCAAAAAATAACATTATTTTAAAGGAGAACTGAAAGGAGTATATTGCTTACTCTTGTCCTCCTTAGGGTAACCAGGCCTGTTGCAAAAATGTGGCTAGACTAAAGGGAGAGATGCATAGGCAGCAATGTGTGGGTACTGGCAGGATATTTGTCAGCTGTGAGAGAGTAAAGAAAACACACACACAGAAACAGCTTCAGAGAACTGGTTTACTTTGGGGGGTGAGAAGCAAATCTATTTAAACCTTTGGGAGTTGAGTAGATACTATGGAGTAAGTGGTCCTCATTGGTCTGAACCAGGGTGCTAGAGATAACATATTTGATAACATATTTGGATAAGGAGGAATTCCAGGTGCTACAGGATGAGACATATGAGGGGAAAGGAACTTTAACCTCACTACAAGCTATTTGTGATGTCCTCTGGTGTGGCAATGATAAGAAGCACTGGTCTATTAGGGCTATGTGCACCAGGACAGGGAGCATTGATTCTACTCATGCCTATCTCAGGATAAGATTTCTGAGGTTTCAATAAATCTTATCCCCATACTTGCTCAAGGCTTGTTCCTCCCTGGCCCCACAGTATATGAGAGGCTTTATGGCAAAGAAAGGGAAGGGTGAGATTTTGTAATTATACTCTAATCTCAGAAATTAAAAAAAATGAATTTAAAATGCATGCATACGATCTTTTATTTCTCACTGTTTCTGTATCTCTGCATCTTTGGATCTCTTCCACCCTTCTGTTTCTGTGTGTGTGTGTGTGTGTGTGTGTGTGTGTGTGTGTCTGTGTGTCTGTGTGTGTGTGTGTGTGTGTGTGTGTGTGTGTGTGTGTGTGTGTGTGTGTGTGTGTGTGTGTGTGTGTGTGTGTGAGAGAGAGAGAGAGAGAGAGAGAGAGAGAGAGAGAGAGAGAGAGAGAGAGATTATATCAGCCCACCTGGATTATGAGCCTCTCAGTACTCTATGACCACATTATGCATTAGAATTGCTGGAATTACAGATAACCACTTTCAAGAAAAGCTTTTGTGAGTCTTGGCGTTCAGAACTCAGATACTCTACTTGTGCAGGAAATACTTTGCAAGGTTATCCAACCTGGTATTTTAATCTATCTTCCTTTATTGTTTTCAACATCAAGAGAATAAGTGATAATTATGTGCTATGTCATTTCAACTTGTAATGTACACATTTCTTATGCTCAGTATTCACTTGGTATGAATGGCTACCACACCTGGAAAATATATCTATGTTAAATTATTCATGACTTACTTTATAACTAATTGTTGTTACATGCATTTATGTATCCACACATATATTATATGGTATAATAATATATGATATTAAGTATGGTGTTGGCAGGTGTAGTAGAGCAGCTGGAACAGGGTCCTTCCAGCCTCTATCTGCACCCAGGAGCTGGGGCTGCTCCACAGAACTCTATGCACAGGTCCTGCCAAGGAAGAGCTGGTCTCGCAGGAGTGCTGACACAGGCTTACAGGCCCACATGAGGACAAGCTCAAGCCAGAGACAGCAAGACCAACCAATACCAGAGATAACCACATGGCAAAAGGCAAGCACAAGTACTTAACAGAAATCAAGGTTGCATGGTATCTTCATAACCCAGTTCTCCCAAAACAGCAGGTTCTGGATACCCAACACACCAAAAAAATCAAGATTTGTATTTAAAATCAAATATGATGATGCTGATAGAGATCTTTAAGAAGGACATAAATAACTCCATTAAAGAAATACAGGACAACATAGGTAAACAGGTAGAAGCACTTAAAAAGGAAACACGAAAATATCTTAAAGAAATCCAGGAAAACACAACCAAACAGGTGAATGAACTGAACAAAACCATCCAGGATCTAAAAATGGAAGTAGAAACAATAAAGAAATCACAAAGCAAGACCACTCTGGAAATAGAAGATCTGGGAAAGAAGTCAGGAGCCACTGAACACCAACAGAACACAAGAGAAAGAAGAGAGAAACCCAGGTGCAGAAGATACCATAGAAAACATTGACACAACAGTCAAAGAAAATGCAAAGTGAAAAAATTTCCTAACCCAAAACATCCAGGAAATCCAGGACACAATGAGAAGACTAATTCTAAGGATAATAGGTATAGAAGAGAGAGAAGATTCCTGAAATAAAGGGCTAGTAAATATCTTCAACACAATTATAGAAGAAAACTTTCCTAGCCTAAAGAAAGAGATGCCAATGAACATATAAGAAGCCTACAGAACTAAATAGAAAGGACCAGAAAAAAATTCTTCCTGTCATATGATAATCAAAATACCAAATTCATTAAACAAAGACAGAATATTAAAAGCAGTAAGGGAAAAAGGGCAAGTAACATATTACGGTAGACCTATCAGAATTACACTAGACATCTCACCAGAGAGTATGAAAGAAAATCCTGGGCAGATGTCAAACAGACCCCAAGAGAAAACAAATAATAGAAAGCCCACATACACATGGAAGTTGAAAAGCACTCTATTTCATGATAACTTGGTCAAGGAAGAAACAAAGAAAGAAATTAAAGACATTTTAGAATTTAATGAAAATGAAGCCACAACATACCCAAACTTATGGGACACAGCGAAAGCAGTGCTAAGAGGAAATTGCATAGCCCTGAGTGCCTCCAGAAAGAAACTGGAAAGTATATACACGAGCAACTTTGCAGCACAACTGAAAGCTCTAGAAGAAAAAGAAGCAAATAATTCCAAGAGGGTTAGAAGGCTAGAAGAAATCAAACTCAGGACTGAAACAAAGTAAAAACAAAAAGAATTATACAAAGAATCAAAAACAAAAAGAATTATACAAAAATTGTTTTTAAACAATTTTCTTTGATTAAGTAATGATTTTTTTCTACCATAATATTTTCTTCATTTTGGGATTTTTTTCTTGACTTTCAGATAAACACACACACACACACACACACACACACACAAACACACACACATATTAATATTAATATTTCAGGTTGATTTTTTTTTCTAAGTTTCTATCTTAAAATTTTTTCAGGCATTGAACTTTTTCATTACCTTACAAAGAATCAACCAAACCAGAAGCTGGTTCTTTGAGAAAATCAACAAGATAGATAAACCCATAGCCATACTAACCAGAGGGCACAGAGACAGCATCCAAATTAACAAAATCAGAAATGAAAACAAAGATGTAAAAACAGAGACCGAGGGGAGGGGGGAACAGATACTACTCAACAAAACTGATAATCTGGTTGAAATGGACAGATACCAGGTATCAAAGGTAAAGCAGGATTAGATAAACAATCCCATAACCCCTAAAAAATAGAAGCAGTCCTTAATAGTCTCCCAAACAAAACAAGTCCAGGACCAGATAGATTTAGTGAACAGTTCTATCAGACCTTCAAAGAAGACCTAATACCAATATTCTTCAAATTATTCCCCACAAAATAGAAACAGAAGGGACACAACCCAATTCAATCTATGAAGCCACAATTACTCTGATACATAAACCACACAAAGACACAACAAAGTAAGAGAACTTCAGACCAATTCCTTTATGAATATTGATGCAAAAATAATCAACAAAATTCTCAGAAACCAAATCCAAGAACACATCAAAATGATCATTCATCACGATCACAGAGACTTCATCTCAAGAATGCAGGGATGGTTCAACATATAGAAATCCATCAATGTAATCCACTATGTAAACAAACTGAAAGAAAAAAAAAAAACACAAAAAACCAAACATGATCATTTCATTACATGCTGAGAAATTGTTTGACAAAATCCAACATCCCTTCATGATAAAAGCCTTGAAAAGATTGCGAATTCAAGGACCATACCTAAACACAATAAAAGCAATATACAGCAAACCAATAGCCTATATCAAATTAAATGAAGAGAAACTTGAAGCAATCCCCATAACATCAGGGACTAGACAAGGCTGTCTACTCTCTCCTCCCTGTTCAATACTGGAAGTTCTAGCCAGAGAAATTAGACAACAAAAGGAGGTCAAAGGGATACAAATTGTAAAGGAAGAAGTCAAAATATCACTCTGAGCAGATGATATGACAGTGTACATAAGTGACACAAAAAATTCCACCAGAGAACTCCTAAACCTAATAAACAACTTCAGCAAAGTGGCTGGATATAAAATTAACTCAAACAAATCAGTGGCTGTTCTCTACTCAAAAGATAAACAGGTTGAGAAAGAAATTAGGGAAACAACATATTTTACAATAGTAACAGATAATGTAAAATATATTGGTGTGACTCTAAGCAAGTGAAAGTTCTGAAGAAAGAAATCAAACAAGATCCCAGAAGAAGGAAAGATCTCCCATGCTCGTGGATGGGCAGGATTAATATAATCAAAATGGCCAACTTGAGGAAAGCAATCTGCAGAATGAATGTAATCCCCATCAAAATTCCAACTCATTTCTTTATAGAGTTAGAAAGAGCAATTTCCATATTCATTTGGAATAACAAAAGTCCAGGATAGAGAAAACTATTCTCATCAATAAAAGAACTTCTGGGGAAAGCACCATCCCTGACCTCAAATTGTATTACATGATAATCGTGATAAAAACTTCATGGTATTGGTACAGTGACAGGCAGGTAAATCAATGGAATAGAACTGAAGGTTACAAAAAAAGTTCCCCAAAATTATGAGAAAGGAGGCCTAAAAACCTTGAAAGATGCGAAATCAGTCTGTAAGTTCATCAGAAAATTCAAATAGATCTATCTGAAGACCCAGCAACACCACTCTTGGGAGTATATCCAAAAGATGCGCCACCATACCACAAAGGGCACATTATGTTCATAGTGGCCTTATTTGTGATGACCAGGGACTGGAAACAACAAAGATGTCGCAGGACAGAAGAATGGATACAGAAAATGTGATTCATTTACACAATGGGATACTACCCAGCTATTAAAAATGAGGACATCCTGAGTCTTTCAGGCAAATGGATAAAACTAGAAAATATCCTGAGGGAGGTAACTCAGACCTAAAAAGACACACATGGTATGTAATCACTATATAGTGTATATTAACCAAAATTAAAAGTACACAATACACAAGATACAGTCCACAGAACTCAAAAAAGTTCAGCAAGCTGCGTCCCCAAGTGAGGATGCCTCAATCCGACTTGTAAGAGTGAAGAAATCAATCACAAGTGGGGAAGGAGGGACCTAGGAAAGATAGTGGACAGGGGTGGTGGTGGTGTGGGGGACAGGAGAACCTTATCTGGTATTGGTGAGGGAATAGGACTGAAGTCCTGAGGGCAAGCAGAAAGAATGGAAATAGGCGATCTCAGGAGGTAGGAGGTTGAAGTAACTTTCCATAATGCACCAAAGATCTGGAAGGTGAGAGATTCTCAGGACTCAAGGGAGGGAACCTTAGATGAAATGCTCAATAGTATGGAGAGGGAACTTACGGAGCCCACATCTAGCAGAAAGACAGGGCATCAAATGAGGGATGGTGTTGCCATTCCACAATCATGTCTCTGACCCATTATTATTCCTGTCTGAAAGAATTACAGGGATGGAAATGGAGAGGAGCATGAAGAAATGAAGGTCCAGCGACAGGCCGAAAGTGGGATTCAGCTCAAGGGGAGGTCCCAAACCCTGGCACTATTACTGAGGCCATGGGATGCTCACAAAAAGGAACCTAGATTGACCACACTCAAGAAGACCTAACAAGCAGCTGAAAGAATCAGATGCAGTTATTTGCAACCAACTAATGGACAGAAGCTGCTGATTCCTGTGGGTGAATTAGAGAAAGGCTGGAAGAAGCTGAGTAGGAGGGCGACCCTGTAGGAGGACCAGCAGTCTCAATTAACCTGGACACCTGAGATCTCTCAGACACTGGACCACCAACCAGGCACCATAAACCAGTTGATAGGAGGCCTCCAACACATATACAGCAGAGGGCTGCCAGGTCTGTGTTCAATCAGTCATGCATCTAGCCATCAAGAGACTGGGAGCCCCAGGGACTTTAAAGGTTTGGTAGGGTGGGGTGAGGACATCCTCATGGAGACAGGGGGTGTGGTAGAGGTATGGGATGTGGAATAGTCAGAAGGTGAACTGGGCTTCGAGGGAGAATAAAATCTGAAATGGAAAAGAATAATTAATTAATTTTAAAAAGATGTCATTGGGGTTGTTTTGTGTTTCAGAGAATGCCCTCATAGCTCTATTCTCAAATTTGGGATTGGGCATGGGGATGCTTCTAGCAATTCTTTATTTAGGATTATTTTAGCTATCTTGTTTTTTGTTTTGTTTTGCTCTTTGTATTTCCATATGATCCTGCAAATTGTCCTTTCAGTTTAAGTGTAGAATTGTGTGGGGGAATTGATGGAGTTTGTATTGAATATGTAGATTGCTTTTGTTAGATTACTATTGTTAGTATATTAATCCTAAAATCCATGACTATGATTGATCTTTCCATCTTCTGATATCTTCTTCAAATACTATCTTAAATGTCTTAAAGATTTAACCACACAAATCTTTTGCCTTGTTAGAACAAACCCAAGGTGTTTTTTCCTGTGTGTGTAGCTATTATGAAAGGTATCATTTGATCTTTTTCTGAGCCCAGCTGAAGATGCTGAGGGCTCCAGAGTGCTCTCCATGCCTCAGGATCTCAGGATCACAGGTGAGTGGAATGCAGAATAAGCTTTGGGAATTGTGGAGGGTCTTGTGCTGACAGGAACAGGGAAAAAGAAACTCCACCCAACCAGAGCCTGGGATCTGTTCCAGCAGTGGCTCCCCACCTCTCATCTTCCTTCTGAGCCTTATGAGGCTGCTAAGGGCTCCAGAGTGCTCTCCATGGCACAGGTCCTAGAAATCGCCTTGGAATCACGGGACCCTTAGCACACCTAGGACCTCCTGATCACCTGAGAGCATGTGGGCAATAGAAGTAACGGAGCTTCTTGGTTAGGGTCCCATCAGGCTTTCAACCTTACCCAGGAGGCTGGACTGAGACCCAGACCTCTGGGCACATTCTTTGTCAGAGGAGAGTCAGCCTTCTGGGAGGATTCTGACCGCAGAACTCAGGAGGTGGATCAGAGCTCCAGACTGCTGGACAAATGCCCTGCAAGAGAAGAGCTTGCCTGCAGAGAGTGCTCTGACCA